>JASANB010002180.1:0-95171 GCA_030248155.1 Sabatieria punctata
CCTAAGCGTGTTCAACTTCTCAGTTAAACACACGCCTGGCAAGTTCAACATTGTCACAGATGCTCTCAGTCGCATCCCTGAGAAGCATGTCAATTCTGCACATGGTGTGCAGGATCCCTTCATTCGCGCTCTTCATGCTGTGGCCGAGACACCCAAAAGCCCAACTTGGAAATGCCTCCAGCAAGCTACTGCAAGGGATTCTCTGCTTCAGCTGGTCACCCAGCACCTCAAGCAAGGCACTCCCAAGTCTCAACTTCCTAAGTCTCTGCACTCCTACAAGTCAGTGTGGGAATCACTCACTGTGGAAGATGGATGCATCTCTCGCGAAGGCCGGGTCATACTACCCCAGACACTGTGGCGCCAAGTTCTTCAGCTTGCACACAAGGGACACCCGGGCATTGATCGAATGAAACGCCTGCTTCACATCAGCTACTGGTGGCCTGGCATGGACTCTCATGTGACTCACACTGTCAAATCGTGCCAGCCATGTGAGCAGAGCTCCAAGTCAACGCCAAGGACCAAGGTTCCAGTCCAGGAGCGACCAAGACCCACTACACCTTGGACTGAATTGGCTATCGACATTACTGGTCGATTCGCCAATGCTCCTGATGGTCGCGGCTACTGTGTAGTGCTCATCGACTACATGTCAACTTTTCCAGAAGTGCTATGGAGTGAGGACACCAGCCGTACTACCATCATCAACTGGCTCACTGAACTCTTTGCCAGATACGGTCATCCTGCGCAAATTCTCAGTGACAATGGTCTCCAGTTCACCAGCCACGCTTTTGTCAATTTCTTGACCAGCAGAGGCATTCAGCACATGCGCATTACTCCATACAGTCCAGAACGCAATGGATTGGTTGAGAGATTCAATGGAACTCTCAAGGGCATTATTGAAGCGCTACCTTCCAGTCCAAATCGTCACGTTTGGGATGCTGCTGTGCGCGAATTTCTTGCCACCTATCGGTCTACACCTACCGCTCAGAGCAAGAGCCCTGCTGAGTTGATGTTTGGCCGACAAGCACGACTACCATTCCAGTTTGCTCAGCCGATTGCCAAGCCAGAACCTACTGCTGCTAGCACACCACCCAACCCAGCGCGCACTTTCCAAGTGGATCGCCGCCTCATTGGCAGAATTCATTTTCCTGGTCCATTTCGGAGGGGGGAGAAGGTTCGTGTGAAGAAACCGGCAGTCCAAGCTCGCAAGGGTCAATCGCCATACACTTAACCACTGACCATCGTGGAAGTTTTGGGCTACTGGACCTACAGGCTTGAGGATGGACAAGTTGCCAACGCCAGACGCTGTAAACGCCATTACAACATTCCTCTTGCCTCTGATGATGAGCAACAACAACACGCAAACCGTCAAGCTGGTCGGGCTGAAGTAGGACACGGTCCGCAAACGCCTCAGCAGCAAGCACCGCCTAACCAGTCGCCAGCGCATTCAGGAACACCATTCTTCACACCTCCGCAGCAGCAACGCTACAACGTACGCGACCGGCGGAAGATCCAAGCTCCTAAGCGCCTGATCTATGATAAATGACTGCTGCCATTGTTTTGTAACATTCTGTACCGCCGGCTCATCACTGTTCTCTCTCTCTATGGAAGAGGGGGGTGGTGTCGTGTGACTGTGTGTACATAACAGCGTATGTACGCATAATTATGCACGAGCGTTTCAGCTGTGATTCCGGTATTTGCATGTAGTGGTGTTTTATAGAGCTGTCACCCCGCGCTAGAATTACGTGTTAGCTCAGACTGTAAGGCCGCAACGGGCGAGCCGCCCTGATAGGTCATTCTGCCTACGTGTCTCTTTCCTCGCTTACTGTTCCCCTAGCCTTGATTGTTGGTTGCCATGTTTGAGGTCTTTTTTTCTAACGAGGCCCTTTTTGATCAACTTTGAAATGCATTTTTCACAAATTCACCCAATGATTTGAACCAATTTGTAGCTCTCATCAAGGGCTATCATAATAACAAAAAATTCCATGAGATGACGTCACGTTTTTTGCTATGAGGGAAAACGTACCTTTTGGAAAACTAGAGAAATGTAAAAAAATTGCTCTAGTTATTGCATGTGTGAAGGAAGAACGGCGAGCTGTGACTCAAATGATAGCTTGCAGCAAGCGCTATCAAGTAATAAAACACTCAGCATTACGAATGGATTCCTAACACAAAAAAATTATTCGAACCCCTTCCGGGCCCCATTTGACCCCCATAACCACGAGTCCAAATATTTTATTTTATGAAAATGTAGCGCTATCTGTTCGCTTTCGAACGCAAAAAATCGAGAAAAAAGGGAGTCCAAATTGAGGTTTGTCTGTCAGAAGTCAAGTCAGAACAGGAGGGTGATCGGAGATTGGGGGGAATGAGCCTCCTCCAGTCATAAATGTAATTTTTCGAATTGGGTCACATCCCCCCAGTGCGGAACTACCGCTTTTTGTCAGGCTTAGTCTTTGGCTTAGCTTAGGCTACGGAGAGTGCTGCATTGGGTACCCGGGTACACTAACCAGCACTTAGCATTTTCCGCAACAAAAAACAGATCCTGTTAGTATACCCGGTACACTAACTGGCACTTACCGAAATCACGTTAAATTGCCTGTTTTCACGATTTCTGAGTAGAAATGCAATTTTGTAATACAGATTACTGTTTCTGCCATGTAAATGAGAGTGGTTGGTCAAAGTTTTCGTTCTTGTGAGTTTTGTGTCAGTAAAAACGATGGAAAAAGAGCAAAAATATACGTAGACCTGCTTTAAAGCTACCGTAATGTGGAAAATTTTTGACACCCATGAAATAAAACCTACCTCCAAATAGTGTACCCCGGGTACGCTATCTGGAGGGGTACCCTATGCAGCACTCTCCGGTGGGTTCAGGCTTACACTAAGGCTTAAGATACAACTTACGCTTAGGCTTAGGTTTAGGATAGGACTAGGCTCACGTTTAGGCTTATGGTCCAGCTTGTGCAAAAGGCGTTTTCATTCATGTGAAAAATGTCGGTCGCCGACATTTGCTTTTTGTTGATAAAATGTAGACTTTGGAAAAAAACGGAATAAACTATATTGCATTATTCTAGTTGCACTAAAATAATATCATTTAGACATTCTACCACTGAATATTTTTATTTAGTTTAGAAACAAAAAGGCCAAGAAAAAATTGTTCAATTTGTTAAGGAACATTTTGCTGTTTTGTCGGCGGCGGATGTCGCGTTCATACTTTGAGTATATTAGCCCGACAGAAATGTCGGCGACTGCCATTTATCGACTCGAGTATGAAAACATCTTTAGATCAAAAGGTAGCTTCGAGTTCGACTCCGTGGGGGGTTGTGACCAATTACCGAATTTTTGCGAAAACAAAATCAAATTTAAAAACATCCTTCCATTTTACTTTTTGGTTTTGTTTCGGTAGGAGTTTGTGCCAGCTATAGCTACCTCTCTAAGATAAAGTTTAAGTTACAGAGCTGCTGTAGTAGAGATCTTTCTCAGAATAGAAATGTTTTTTTTGGCCGTTCGCTTTAGCTAGGCTATAATAATATGTTTTTTTTCTGGCGAGGCGAAGTTGTTACTCCAATCCTTCCTTCTTACTCAACAAAACTTAGCTTAGTTAAGGGCAAAACGTTGCTTGGGCCAAGTTGGCCAAGTTTTTGCCACCAATCAGCGACACAACTATGTATGGGTAAGTAAAGTAAGAGTAAGAGTTATTTCAGCAAAGAAGAAAGAAGAAACGAAAGATGTCTGCTCAGTTGGTGGATGAGTTTCTAAAAAGACACGAGGAGCGAAGGCGGCTTCATTTGGAAAAATTAGAAGCCGGAAAACTACAGAGAGCCAGAAGCAAAATAAAGAGGGGTCGTGTGAGTGAAATTTTCTTTCTGGCAAAACCTCCTACCCGGTTATTTGGCCGCGTTTCGACCTGTGTTACAGGTCTGCCGAACAGTTGCCACATTTTTCTGAGCTTAAATTTTTGAGCCTTTGTCTTGTTTTTAATTTGAAAGTGTGTTATCAAGCTGAGGATTTAGGCATTATTTGGTCTAAGGCTGCAGTTATACTGGCTGCAGACTTGCGCGCACTGTATCCTCCAATTTTCACCGCTTGGTTTTCTTTAAAAGCACTTGGCTCTAAGTCTAAGCCTGAACCTAAGCCTAAAACCGAGGCTAAAATTTGCATTTGTCGTGGTTGTGGCGAATAGGCCACCTCCAAGACGGATTATTGGAGGATAGGTACGCGCTAATGCGGTTATAGTTTAAGCGGCTAGGCTTAGGCACAGGCTTAAGAAAAAGTGGTGGCAAGGCAACCACGCACATACTTCAGATCTGTATGTGCCAACCAGACATGGGCAAAGGGGGGGGCTGAGGGGGGTTGGCCCCCCTCAGGCTCTGACCTACCCCCCCCCCTCAGCCGGCCGCTACCCCCCCTCAGGAATTTTTTGGAAGAATTTTGTATACAAAATTATGATAAAAATATGCCTGGATTAGGTGTAAATGAGCTCAGAATAGCTTATTTTAGCTTATTTTAATGAAAAATAAGCCAAAAAACCTTGATCTTAGCCAAAAATCGGACTTTTTGGCTTACCACCCCCTCAGCCCCCCCCCTCAGGCGCTCCTACCCCCCCCCTCAGCCCCCCCCTCAGGAATTGAAAATTCTACCCCCCCTCAGCCGAAATGCTAGCCCATGTCTGGTGCCAACGTATTTCTGAAATTAAAGACGTCTGAATTTCTGGATGCAATTTTCTTCAGATAGTTTTTCCGAGAACATATGAAAACACGTTGGCTGAACCTTCTGCAGAACAACAGAAGTCCTTAAATTTCGACTCGTCTGGCAGTGGTACATAACTAAATTCTCCTTTAACTAGTGCTGCATCGATTGTTCAGAGATTTTCAGATGATGACGACGAGCAGGAGAAAGAGGCGCAGTTGACTGAATCCCAGAAAAAGCGCCTGGCGCGGTACGAGCGAAGGATGAAGGCCAGATATAGGGTAGGTTCCATTCTCCTTCAATTCCTCTGAATTAAACCTCATCAGGGTTCATGCGGACTGGAAGGTTAGGGAATTTAAGAGTTAGTCTCTGATTCGATCGAGTCTTATCCGTATTCAAAGTTGAAAATCGACCTTTCAAGATTTGTGCCGGTCAAAGGTTGTCAGGGGATCAGGGAAAGTCAGGTGATTTTGGGTTTTGTCAGGGGAAATGTTGGGCGTCACTCCATAAAAACATGCAATCTGTAGGTTGTAGAAGCACTGCAAAGGGTTTATGGATTTGACGGTCCATTAAAATTGGCTCGCTTAGCTATGGGACCAGAATTTACAACTGCAATTTCTGCTTACTAATGAGAATTTATACTTAAAAACGGGTTTTTGGACTACTTTTAGACTACTTTAAGAAGCCATCATGAAAATTAATTCTCGTGGAAAAAATTTTTTCGACAATCGTTGCTCAGCCCTAGCCCGACTGGAACGCCTACACAGATACTTTTATTTCATATTTTTGTAGCACTATCAGTTATGTACGCATTCGTACGGAATATATGCGGCCATGACCCGAGATTCACGAGAAATTCGCTTACGAATGCCCAAAACCGTGCAAATTTTTACGGTATATACCTCGTCACCGGATTTATAGCTTGTTGATTTTAGTTAGAGTTTAATAATTGGGGTCTTCAGGACCTTTTGGCCTACTTAAAACATCAATGATCAAAATTACTTTTGGGCAAAAACATTTTTCTGCCCCTTTTGGCCGGCCCTAGCTCAAACACTGTTCTTGGCTTCTTTTTGTAGGGCAATCAATTTACTAAAAGCTTTTTCTTATGGAAGAATTATTTTTAAGGAGCAATTTAGCAGCAGTTGTTTGTCTGGCTTGTCAAAGGTCTAAAGTTTGTTCAAAAATCTTTGGCGCTGGGTACATCCGGCAGTGTCCCAAATTTATGCGTGGTATGAACCCCATACATATATATATGGATCTGTTCCTCTCATCAACGAGACTACTATACTGTTCTCGAAATTTGCATATTGAACTTTAGTTAGAAGCAAGAGGCCTGACAAAAAAATCGACTTTTTTGGCAAAGCGCCAATTTTTGTGTTGATACCAGATTCGCATTCGCCAACCTTCAGGCATCTCGAAAATACTACCATGTATGGGTCTACGATCAACCCTACCAAAGTTACGCTCGATTTTCTAACGCCGACAATCGGTCAAAATTTTGCTAGTAATCTCGTTGATGAGAGGAACAGATCCATATATACATGTATGGGGTTCACACCACGCATAAATTCGGGACACTGCCGGATGTACCCAGCGCCAAAGATTTTTGAACAGACTTTAGTTAAGGTGTTCGTCTGGCATCGGCGTGTAGGACAGTTGTTAGCGCATTGGACCGGAAATCCAAAGGTGCTGGGTTCGATTCCCAGCTACGCTCTTGCACATGCCTAACTTTTTTACCTTTCTTTCCATTTAGGAATTTTTCTTAGTCAAAGCGAGGAAAGTTTACGGTCCATCCCCTGGTTGTAGCGATATATTTACACATAACAGCGACGCTGAGCACGAATAGTTGTATTAATTTTGTAGCCACCGACGCCAGAAGGGGCGGATGACTTGGAGTTCACACTCAGCTCACCGGGGGCCGTCGGTGGTACAGCTGCCGAAAGCACCACGATAGAAGACAGGAAAGGCACCGATGCACTGGAGGCCTGGAGCCTCAGTCCCATCACTAAGCCGAAGAGGCGTTGTAAGCCAGAGTTGAATTGGTAGTGAAAGACATTATAGCTGCTTTAGCTTTCCTGTTGCCGGATGTGCCTCGAGTGAAGAAACTCGCTGTTACTGCCTCCACTCCTGTTGACTCCGAAGAAAATAACAATGCAGCTCCTACGCAGAGTACGTCGTTTGATTGCACACATGAGCCAAAGGGAGTAGAAGTGGCTTTTTTAAGTAAATATTAACCGACAGAAAACAACTTTTTTATGAAACATACGCCGAAAGCAATAAAGGTTTTATGATTTTTTGGCTTGTCGTTCCCTCAAACTGTTTCTCTCACCACTAAGCCCTAGAATTTTAAAATTTAGCCGCCCAGCAAACCCCAGGGCCAGTGCATGTCTGGTTGATTGGGTAGGTTGTGGTTTTAGAGTTTGCGGTATTTGCAGATGGTGCGAACCCTATTGTAACGCCGTTGGATGAATCGGAAACTCAAAACGGACAGAAACCCGACTCAGATGGTGAGTTATCTTGCATTTACTACGATTTAGAGGTTAGTGGTACTTAGTACGTGCACAGGTGGTGTACGGTTGACCACTAATAGTGAAGAGTCACAAGTCTTGCCTATTTTCTTTCATGTACTTGTTACTACTACATGGCAGCTGTTTAGTTTTGAACTGAGTGCGACAACTTAGAGAAAAATGACTTTTTTGTTGATTATGACACTCACTAAGGAGAGCTAGGACCAAAGCCTCCTTGTAAACTTTTGTTGTGTGTGAACAATTTTGACACCACTGTTGTGATCAGATATAGGGTGCTGGTCAGTCAGTTGGCCGTGCCTTTCAATTGATGAATTTGTAAACTTGAGCATATAGTTCGTTCGGTTTAGAAGTGTTCAAACCGCCTTTGGCACCTCCGCCGCTGGCTTGCTCCGTTTTGCCCAACGTTGCGCTGTTTGTTGCGGGTGCTTCGGAAAAAGCGCTTCAAGCGGTCGGCAATGCAGCTGGTGGTGGTTTTGTTGGCCGCTAGATTTGCGTAAGCTAAACGCTCCTAATCTTTAGCTGTAGCCGTTGACTTTGCACAGCCGCAAGTAGCTGACCAAATGGAAACTGATTCCAATTCTTCGCATGTCGACGATGTGGAAACCGGTCAGAAATCTGAGCAAGGCGGTGAGATGGAGAGCCGGCTGACTATGGAAAGCGAAGCGCTGGGTGAGTGCAGACAAACATGCTCGTAGTGTAGGTTTGCTTTGATTTTAGCACCGGAAGAAATGGGGCAGGAACAATCTGAACAGGGCAGACAAGAAAACGAAGTGCGAAATGTCTGTGACCTTGAAGCGGGGCGCCCGATCATTGAAGGCTCCGCTCAGATCGGTTGGTTCTCTTCATAATATGTGGAATTTGGTTAATCGGTTTTGTTTGGCGTTTTTGCTCTTTCTATTAAGCGTTACAACGGTCTGCCGTAACATTGCCATAGGGTATCGGCGATGTATCGGTATAGAGTAACATAGCAAGCACCGTACCATACGTGACTCGTAATGTCGATCTCTTACTCTAAGTTTACTAAATTGTGTAACATGATTATTTTCTAGTGCAAAAAGAGTTCTTCTTGTTTATTAACTTAGTAACGTCCTGTAAAAGCGGTTTTTAGATGACGGTAAAGAGAGCGATGAAACGGCAGTTCGGTTGATGGAGGTGGCGAACGCTGTTGATGAATCTGTTCTGTGTGAGGCTGACAAAGTCAAGCAGCCAGCAGGTTGTTTCTTCTCTTCGGTAGTCTTCGCTTGCAAACTCCTTTCCTAACCTTATGTTTACAGCTGTCGGAACAGCAGGTGATTCATTTTCTCAGGAAAACTTGACTCAACACACCGATTCCGGACCGTCGCCTAAAGGTAAAGTTGTTCATTAGCACGTAGCTTGTCCGCCTGTGTCTAAGAAAGAAATGCTTCTGCTACTAAGCTTTTTATGCCAACGACCTGAAAATTGGGTCATGCACTATAAACATGGACCATGTTCTTACGTACATGAATATTTAAATATACTAATCGAAAATGGCGCTGTTCTGAAACGGCGCGTAGTTCTTTCATTTTTAGGCTCACTGTTGATTTGCATAACTAATTATTGGATTTCACGTATTTGGTGATCATACTGTTAGAACGTAGTTGATGTTTACCGATAATTTCAGCTGTTCGTCTACAAGAGATAGTGAACGACGAGGTTCATTCAGCTGAAGTTGCAGTGCCTAAAGCTGTGCCACTTGAGTCAACAACTGTGTACGACAGAACTGAAGGTTGTATCGCGTTAACTGAAACTGTCTGTCAGTTTGTTCTTTAGCCGCTGAACAGTCTTCTCGTCACCAGTTCGGCCCCCGATCTCCGTCAGATGTCCGATTGGCTGAGTTTTCTCAGGCTCACTCGACGCGATTTGGAACGCCCATTAATGACTCCCGTATTATTGAATAGTTTCGGTCTGACTGATGAGGTCATGTTATTCCTTCAGGAATCGGCTGTACCACCTTCATCCGCGCTCCGCCTGAGTTCAGTGGAACGGCGCGCAAGGCACCAGCAGCCAAGCGGTCAACAATAGCTGCTCCTAGTTAGTTTCTTCGGTTGTGATAATGTATAATTGAGCAATGAGTGAGTTGTAGTGGATCCAGCAGTACGAGACACGCTGGCCAGTCGACTTAATCTGGACGACAGTGTGTCGTCGAATCAAGACAATGACGACGATGCTGGTGATCTGTCGATCGAGCAATTAGAAAGGACTGTTATTGATCGAAGAGTCGATTCTGACGACGTCCAAGCTCGCGGTACAATACATAGTAGTTATATCATTGGCTCACATAGATTGGCCTGTCAGTTTATGGGATAGAAAATTGCAGAGTCCTGGAAAACAGATTTTATGACGTAAATAGAATTTTTCAGCCTAAAGTACGTTTTTCTCTGGCTAGCTTCAATATTTTGTATGAGTTTGTGTCCTTCTTGGGATGGGGTGCGTAGTTGTCCGTATGGTCTGTTTTTCTTGATGTGAAAGGTTTCAGCTGCTTCTACATCAGGAGAAAGCGAACCTAGGTCAGTAACGTGTGGTGATGATGATGAGGACGAAGAAGATACGGAGTCATCATTCATAAATCGGACTGCGAGCCGGCGAAATAGAGTCTTGATCGATGGTACTTTGGTTCAAAGGGATAAGGAAACTAGAAGACCTTTGTTTACTGCTACTGTAGATTCCACCGACTCTCTGTCGGAACCTGAACCGGAGCCGAACGAGGAATCAGAACACAATTTTGTTGCTGTTGAAGATGTCGAGGATGAGCCGGCACCTAACAGCACCAAAGCAAACTATTCTGACCTTTTTGATGATGAGGCTGCCCACAGTGAGGACAGCGTAGGTAGCGTTCGAAGCAAGAAGCGACGGGTGTCGTTTTGTAAGCTTTTTGAAGTCTGCCTAAAGTGCGTTCTCTGTAGCTGTTGTTGTTGTTAGTTTAGAAGTACATTGATTATGCTACAGCTACGTACTGTAGTCTACGTAACTAGTACTAAATTGTAGAGTTATATTTTTCCTAAAGTCGCTGACTTACTTATTCTAAGTTCTAAGGGAAAATCCTCGTTCGCAATTGCGTTTCTGGCTCCTTTTTGGGGATGATAAAAAGCCAGTTTGAGCGACATTTTTGGGCTGAAAACACGCTTTTTAGCCTTAACTGACTCTATTTTTTGCTAAAACTTACGAAGCGAAAACTTTTTCGCACTGAAACGTTTAGCCTATCGTATTTCAAAGTTTCTAAAAGACTAGTCGCAACTCGAAACCTTATTGCTGCGATTTCAGAACCTCTAATCTAGACTTTTTAACCTTTTTTAATCTAGACAGCGTATAGTCTTTATAAGTAGAGTAGACGTAAGTGAAGTGTGTTAAGGGCCGCATGTTATGTCAATCTCTGGCGATTTGTGGGCCCGTTGCCCAAGTGGTAACAAAAGAGTAAACTAACTAACTAACTTTATCAGAGATTCTGAATCCATTCTTATTAACTACATGTAACACGTGTGCAATAGGAAAAGAGCTTTTTAGTGTCGGATGTGCTGGAGCGTTCGATGTCGGCTCCCCCGTTCAGTGAGGATTTTGAGTTTGGCGAGCTAGCAGAGAACATTTCGTCTACCACTGACAGTCAGGCAACCGACAGTGACGGACAGCCCATTGACTTCCGGCAAAAGGAAACTCTGACTGCTCGTGGAAAGCAACGTTCGATACGTCGCAAAACCAACCGTTTTTCATCTCTGTTCGATGATGGTAAAATATTTCGTCCGTCAGAAGTGACCAGTCTGCTTTTTGTTTTTAGAGAGAAAAAAGCACATCGTACTGGCCAAACAAGAGCAACCTTCGCCGGCGGTTAGATTGCTCAAACCTAAACTGAGTACGTACTGTTTGTTTATTCGTGGCAATGGATAACTGCAGACATATAGTAGACGTCTCTCTTTACTGCCAACTAGTACTACACCCCTCGGGTTTACTCCCTAGCTAGAAATGGCCTTCTTTAGAAAATGTTGGATACTAGGTTGGCTCTAAAACAGTCAATATTAACTTTTCACGAAGCTTTTTACGGCGCCCTCCGATTTGTAGTCAAGCCGAAGACGCCGACCCCAAATGTGCGTCGATCGCAGAGAACCCGGCTTCCTCGATTGCGCAGAGAATTGGGGCAGCGCGCTGTTTACGAGGCGGACGGTACGTTGATCGGCGTGACAAACGTGACTGTTACCGACAAGGAAATGAAGAGACATCGCACCACTGACTTGGCCAAGATCGCGGAGGACAAGGCTCGTCATCGTAAGTTGTTGGGCCCTGGTGGACTGATCAGGTAAAGTAGCAATTGTTGTAGGTCGTATAAGAAACATGGCCAGCAAGGCAAATCCTTTGAAACAAGCGAGACGAGAGATGCGCGCACGTCACAAGCAAGGAATGGACCTCTCCAAGGATGTCGATGATTTATCTGGCAGGTGGTCAGATTGACTTTTCTGTTCTGTATTTGGCTAACTAACTTGTGCCCGCGTATGATGGATACTCTCTGTTGTATGTAGTATGTAATGCTGATGGTCCTGATTAGTGCGTTCATTCAACTCGGTTTGCTTTGTTAACACGTTTGTTCTGCGGTTCTTACTATTTTGTGCAGTGTATCTTTATCTTGTCTGCTTGGTGAAACTGACCACACTGACTGGCTCTCGTTGGTTTGTTGTCTAGCCGGACTACCATTCATCATACTGAGCATAAAGATGTACTGTACGTACATTCACGTCGATGCAAAACAGGTCATTCGCCGCAGGGTTTTAGCCATAATTTGGGATGTTATCAATCACAAAGTGCTGACGTGTTTGACCTAATCCTAGCCGGCACACGTAGTGTTGTTAGGCTCTTTTTTTTGAAGGCCCATTTCGAAAATTTTTTATTTTATTCACAGTATGGAAATTTTGGGGGGAAATCGCTGAATTTAGCCTCAGAAATACATTAGCAGTGCAGTTCTATCAATTTCTTGCCTATTCTGGGCAGAAGCCACTCTGTGAGCAATGCTGCAGGTAGAATGTCGACTCTCAGGCTGTAACACTATGTTTGAACCAAAGTATCAGCTTTTGTATTTAAAGTTGCTTCTGATGCATCCTTGCATCTCCTACAAGCTATCTTGTCGCAAAGAGTTGGTCGTCGGCATAGAGCTCCTCCCAGCCCACCGAAAGCTGGTGACAGCTAGTAGGTAAAATGGGAACCAACTGGATCTGCCATTGCACCGAAGTCCCTCCAAAAGCATGCCACGTTGGAGGAGAAGATCAATGACGTCTGGAGTTGTCCATGGAAACCGACTCTCTCACCAGGGGCGGACGTTGGGAGCCGACATCACCATGACGTCAACGCGCAAGGCACTCTCTTAAGCGCTGTTTATACTCCTACTGCAGTAGCTACTGCAGTAGGAGCTACTGCAGTAGGTTGGCCGACTCCTTCAGTAGTCTTCGGTAGGAGTATAAACACCCGCGCCCGCGCCGCCGCGCTACTGCAGTAGCTACTGCAGTAGGAAAAACTACTGCAGTAGTAAATAGAAAATTTTCTATTTCCTACTGCAGTAGGTCGTCGGAGAGGCGCATTTAGGTGCGGTTTTTTGCACTTTCAAAAGCATTTGAGGTATGAAGTGGGTTTCTGGGCACCGGCGGAACATTTTTTTGTTTTTAGTCCGATCAGCAGACATTTTTCAACAGAATGCAGCAACATTTCACTCCCGACGACAGTCGGTCCGTTATTTTTAGGCAAAACTTGAGTTCCACTCCAAGTTTATTAATAAAATAAGACAGATAGGTGTTGTCAGATGTTGCAAAAGCTTCTGTCCGGGTGATTACGTCCATATCTTCGTCGATCACTACCAAAACGGTCGAGCCTGCATACGCTTCTGGTGTTGAATGGTTGTTGACGGGTTCTGGGTGTGAACATAACGCTAAAAATGTTTTCTGCTGCCATCCTAGTGCCTTTCTGAGCTAAATCCATCATTTCCTCGTATAGCTCCCGTGGGAAAAATAGAATTATTTCTTTTTTTCTTTTTTTCATTGGCTTTAGTTTTACACCGGGAGCCGGCGCGGCTGTTTTCTATTCTGCTCTGACTACTGCAGTAGTGTATGTGATTCAGGTTAAGGTTGGCGTATATTCGCCAGACTGTAAAAAAGAGGCAGAGACTGGCGAAAAACTACTGCAGTAGTGTGTCTTCAGTAGGAGTATAAACGCCGCTTAACAGCATGGCTAGAGTGGCTGGCAGTGATAGAAGGGAAACGTCCGAGATGACGAAGCACGGGGGTCCCGCAATGGACCACATAGGTCTGAGCGTAGGGCCGAAAGGTCCCCCCGCACATCGGATCGGTCCTAATACTAACTAAAAAATCTAAAAGCCTAAAGTTAGTTTAGAATTGTGTCAATTGGCATTTTGACTACTACGCAACCTTCTGAAGTTGCTTTTTCAGCTAGTGAAATTTCAAGCAGGCCTGGGTTTGGACAAACTTTGTGAAATAACAGTGGAAATATCCTCAAAAATAACTTTGATAAATCAGCAACCACCTAAGCAGATTTATGTCAATTTTTGGGGACTGGCTGAGGCATTTGTTGCTGCAGTTGCGCTTCGCATGACAGGTTCGGCCGCTCACTAGACTGGACTGAGTACGGCTTTTTGATGAGCAAACTTGTTAAATTGCAATTTACTGTCATAGCTTCGTTATTACCAAATCAAAGTAAGCAAAAATGTGACTAAAGTATTTGTTCGTCTGAACCAGTAAAAACTGGCTAAAAATTATTTCCCAGAAAGATCGGAGGACTCGAAGAGCTGGTTTTCTCTGTCTACCAACTGCGTTTGTTACAGCCGCGGAAACTGTTGCATACACGACGCTTACTGTATACGCCACTAACTGATTATTTTGAACCAAAAAGCGAACGTTATGAAGAAGAGAGAGAAGTTCAGTTAGCGTCACCGGTTTCCATCACAGTGCCATTTTCAGCTGATTTTCTCTGCCGTCTTTCTTTGTATTGCGTGTTGAAATCTTGAATAAATTGGGCGGTGCTTTTCTGTTCGTGACCCTGCATGTAAGACTGAGGCACATGAACATCCAAAATTTCCGGAAGCATAAAAGGCTTCAGCCACCCAACCAATGGCGTCTGACCTTTCCAGTAGTGAGCCTGTCGGTGATAAAAGAGCAGACCGTCCAGCTGAAACATCCTCTACCATCTCAGCCTTCTCCAACAAGGCACTAAGCACACTCAAAAAGGGACGCACGTGTGTGTGTGCCTGTGTGGGTGCTAACTGTAGTCCGTTCAAAAATAAGCGACCTGGCCGGTATTTGCGGATACCTTTTTAGAAGGCCTCCAATGATGCTTTTATATGATGTTTTGTGGTTAAACCGTTCCGGATATATGCTCGGTCAAAGTATGCAAAAATTTGGAAAAATTGCGTTGGCTGAAACGTTCTGAATGGGGTATTCACGACCGCTGGAATCGATCCTGACACTTACAACCCTGAAAACTTGACCTTGCTACGGTAATCCGGCTCCCAAAGTGAGGTATTTGGCATGTCAAACATAAACGGGCCACATCACCGGCATACATGTAGCTGGGGGGAATGGGGGATTTCCCCCAGGCCCGATTTTCGGAGAAAATTCCCCCCAGCCGGATTCTGGGGGGATTTTTTTGAAACCCTAATTTGGGTTATTGAAACCCTAAATAGGGTTCCGAAACCCTAATTTGGGTTACTGAAACCCTAAATAGGTTTCAAGTTTCAAGTTTTACTCGCATAAAACACCCACTAGGGGTAAACTTGCGAGAACAGAGAAGATTACATAACAGTCATAAAACGACCACTCACAACCAGTTCAAAGAAATCATTAGAACGACAGAATGATTCAAACTCGCGCGCATTACCATAAACTATGTGTGCAGGAAGGGCATTCCAGATATCAATACAAGAATGCAAAAACGACTGAAAAACGGGCTGGCAGATTTGCAAATTGTGAGAACGCAAACGGGAACTACGACGATTACATACAGGCACGATAAAAGAAGATGGAAAATAACGAAAACCAAGGCGTACTTATAAAACAACAACAATCTCCTGATAGTCACAGTACGACAAAGAGGTAACCAAGAACGCTCAGTAATACCACTGGCTACAGAAGTTAGCTGCTCATATGAAGTGTCTCGCGCCCACGTATTGGTTAGGTTACGCAACATATAGGGTAGAAACCCTAATTTGGGTTACAGAAACCCTAAATAGGGCTCCGAAACCCTAATTATGGTTTCAAAATCTGTAAAGAAGGTTCCAGAAATGCATTTCAACTGTATTATGTCGAATAAAAAGTGCTTTTTTGCTCGTTTTATAGCAAAATTAGCTTTTGTTGCACATTTTAAATAAAAAATAAGGTTTTTAGCACGTTTTAACTTCAGACAGGATTTTTACCCGATTTACCCGATTTTTAGTCCTCAAAACCCTGTTTTGAGCCCAAAAAAGGTCGCTGAAACCCACTTTTGGACACCATAAAAAGGTCGCTGAAACCCCTTTGGGCATAGCCCTGAAACCCTATTTTAGATCAGAAAAATTCCCCCCCCAGCCGAAAACCCAGCTACATGTATGATTACCGGAATACTTTGACCTACATAGAAATATAAAAAAGCATCACTGGAGTCGCCAAAGGCCAAAGACTCTAGAATCGAATTCTGCAGTTATCTAATGTTCATCACAATTAGGGAAAAACCTCATTTTTTTATGTTGCTCAAATTAGATTAGGGTTCACCCCAGACCGGAGCGCGACCTTGTCTACAACCTTGGTTTGAGGCCCAAGTCGGTCAGAGGCCTCCGCAAAAAGTTATTCCCAAAAAAGCGCCAGATCGCTTATTTTTGAAAACAGGCCTCTAAGCAGGAAAATTGGTCAAAATTACGTAAGATCAGGGGTTAAACTGAATGAAGCACCGCATAATTTTTCTGAAAATATTGTTACCTCAGCTTTGAACTGAAACTCCCGTTTCATGAATGTTTCCATTTCCTCTTTGGTACACGCACAGAAAGGAAGCGAAGTAAAGCGGTACTAAAAGAACGTTAACTGATCGCTATTTAATCGGAGTTATGCAACGTACTGGGTTGCTTTTCGACTTCTCGGCTAACTCGGGGATTTCAGCCAACTTAGAGTTAAGCCAGAAAAAGCGAAATTCCGTCTGAAACAAGAGAATGACATTTTTTCGCCCACGCAAACTTACCTTTTTTACAAAACATAGGCCCCATATAAAATTGTACAAAAGAGCGAAATCTGTCAGTATAAAAAAGAGTAAAAACGCACATCAGAATCAAAGACGGGATAATTATGCCAGCACATGAGGTCCAGTATAAAGTAGGTTGAGTCCAGCTCACTGTAGATGCAGTCCAGTAAAGTGTAATCTGAAATGTATAACACCGATCAACACAGCTTCTGTGACTCAATTCCGAAAAATACAGGTATAAATGAAAGAGACAAGTACCTCGAGACGTGGCATTTCCCCTTCCTCCTGGTAGCGACGACGGAAACTGATTCATCTGCCAACCAGCTTTACTGTAGACGGTTGTGACGCCCTGAACAATCAATACTGCTCAGCAGAGTAGACTACGCGATTGTAGAGACCTGGGCAGCCACTACTAGACACCGCCTTCCCTGGGGACACGGCACCATCAACCAATCAGAGCCGAGTTCGGCCGCTTCCGGTATGTCCACCAACCATTCGCTGAGCATTAACTACAATATTGTAGGACACTGCTTGTGTTTCTTTTCAGTGAGCAATTTTTCGATATGTATTTACACATCGTTTCAACACCAACTGATACTTCTAATGCGTTTATGAATGCAAGTTGATAGCATACATGTACTAGGGGGGTTTGGGGGGTTACCCCCCTGCTGCAAAGGCCAAACCCCCCTCACCCCCCCCCGAGACAGGTTAAGGGACCCCTCCCCAGACCAAAAAATACAAGTGGTGGTAGTGGCTCCAGCATTAACAAACTGGGTCAGAAATCACTAATTTTTAGCCTAAAATTCACTTGAAAAGCCTTTGGAAACCGAATTTGGCGTTTCCACTGCTGATATTTAAGAAAAATCGGTGTTTTTGGAAGCTCTTTTTGTCATTTTTTGATTGTTTTTAGCTTTAAAACGCTATTTGGCAGCTTAAAATAGCGATTTTTAGCGTCCTTACTGAAAAAAACGTGCTAAAAACGCATTTCTAGGCGTTTTGGAGCTTTTTGAAATTTGGGACCCCCACCTGGGCGAAACCCCCCTCGACCCCCCACCTGAGGAAAAACCCCCCCCTACCCCCCTCCCCCCAGGTCGGCCCGGAGCTGTTACATGTATGGTTGATAGTATACCATAATCACTTGAAGCTGTCACGATATGTAGGTACATCAGAAAATCCCACAGTTTGACAGTTATAGTACCTGATCTTTGTAAAATCTACTTTTCGGAGGCCGACTGGGTGGTTTGCCTTTCTTGTGAGAGAGCGTCACATCCATCGGCGTTGCAGTCTCTTCTTCTGGCGACAAATCGTCGTGGTCGAACTCATTCAAAGCCAACTTGCGGGCCAACAGCACTTGATCGAATCGATTTCTACACTCAGTATAGGAATAGAGTGCTTGGCGTCTATCGCTTACTGTTTCTGTTTCTCCAGGAATTCTCGTCTGCGTTTTTCCTGGTTCAGTTCAGGCTGAGAACGCTTCTTGTAATAGTCGGCAAACTTGGGATGTTGCGCTGCTGTGTTGTATCCGACCTTTGAACTGACGCCGATACCAGATGCCAGTGAGACCAGTTGATCTACATCCGACTTCATTTCTTTGCTCATCCTCACTGCCTTTTAAGACTAAAATGATAGACAGCGAGTGCCGAAGCACCTCACAACAAATAGACTGCCTATATCATGCTCACTTGTTACATTGTAATCACGTTACGACTTACGTACGTACGGTACTTAGGTAATGTTATGTATACATACTATACATGATACTATATTATCATACTTAAAAATAGTAAGGACGTAAACCATTTGATTGATTACCTAGACGCGTAAACGTTTTACAGTACATACACATGCGCTAGAACCGACGAAAAACAAAAAAATTGCGAAAACCTTTCGGCGATTTGCCAAAATCTTTATAAAAGAAATTTTTTCAATCCTAATGGACAATCATACCAGTTTTGGAAATTGAGCACATTGAGACTGCTCTTCTATGTATTTTACTCCTGTACATGTACTTGTTGCTTGCTTACTCACTCACTCTACTCTACTCTACTCTAACTTTACTTTACTTTACTTAGACAAACAGCGCTCATAAACCAGTCAGGCACTTAACGCCGTTTATGGTACCGACACCATATAAGGTGCCGGTACCATATATGGTACCGGTACCGAGGGTAGTGGTACCATATATGGTACCGGCACCATATATGGTACCGTCACCATATATGGTACCGGTACCATATATGGTGCCCCCACGTTCGGCGACTGTGGTGGTACCATATATGGTACCGGCACCATATATGGTACCGGCACCATATATGGTACCGGCACCATATATGGTACCGGCACCATGTATGGTACCGGCACCATATATGGTACCCCTACCCATGGCCATGGGTGCCGGTACCATATATGGTACCACTACCATATATGGTACGAGATCTGATCGTAGTGGGACCAGATATGGTAACGGTACCGGAAAACCGCGAAGGTGGGGGTACCATATATGGTGCCGGTACCATATATGGTACCGGCACCTTATATGGTACCGTCACCATACAGGGGACCGGTACCATATATGGTACCACCACAGACCTCGAACGTGGGGGTACCATATATAGTACCACCACAGGTCCCGAAGGTGGGGGTACCATATATGGTACCGGTACCATGTATGGTGACGGTACCATATATGGTGCCGGTACCATATATGGTGCCGGTACCATATATGGTACCGGCACCTTATATGGTGTCGGTACCATAAACGGCGTTAAGTGCCTGACTGTAAACGGTATGCAAACTAGAAAGCAATCAGGTACGTATGGCATGGGATATGACAACCATATAATTTGAGAAGCACGAAACTGTTGAAAGTTATGGAGCAATTTACTAGCTGTTCAAACATAACAAAACGTCCGTAACTCGACATTCAATTTCTTCGTTCAATATCTCTCACGAGACCGCTACCGATCACCCGAAAATCTTCTAAAACTGCATCGAAATTGACAGTGAGCGAATTGTGAGTAATCTGTCTAGCAGCCAAACGAGATGCCTAAAACGCAGTTACTGGGCATTAGCGAGAAATTAACAAACCTCAGTGTCACCTTGATATCGACAGGATTTTTAGCGACGGGCTTCCACAAAACCCCGATCACATCACCTCCGTATCTGTTGTGGAAAAACAAAGCCAACTCTCCGTGTGTGCTCTAAAATGCCACATTTTTTGTCGCACATAATAACGGCTCGAATATTTAGCATTACCCTAAGTTCATTCAAATATTTTTGGGCGGGGTCGAAATCAATAACAGGCATTCCGCTGGTATGAGTACCGGCGTTGCTCTGATGTTCGTGACGATCCGACGAGGTGATCGTTCTTCTAGGCAGAAGCCGTTTGTGCAACCAAATCAACACATCGTAACTTTCAAGCGAACTTTGGAATAAAGTCTGAAAGAAGTTTACATCTCTCACTCCAACTTTAATAACCAGCTTTAGGCAAACACTAAACTTTTTCTTCATCTACACCAGAACGCATTGTGTTCGCCCGAGACTTGGACAGACCACACTGACGAATTAAGAACACGAACACAACAAACATCTATACGTACACATGGAATTAGCGAACATCAAAATTTCGTGTTCGTCGCTGTTCCAAAAGAAAGAGGTTGATTTTAGAAGGGTTAACTAACACCTAGACATAGCGATAGAGAATGTTTGCCAATCACTACGTTACACTTTGGGATAAGCGTCGGCAAAGGCTTTAAAGGCATTTTTTTAAAGGCGAGCTTCGGTTGCGGTTGAGGTCAGTGGCCCGATCCACAATGTATATCTGGCTGTTCAAAAGGTGTTGGCCTCATACATGTAACAGGGGGTCCGGGGGGTCTGCCCTCATCCAACTTAGGCCAGACCTCCCGATCACCCCCCGACCTCCCTCCGATTTTCTGGCAAGTAATTTTTTGAGCAAATTTTTGCGATTTTTTTAGGATTTCAGACACTAAAATTGGTACAAACGCTTATAAAACAGCACTTTTTAGCTGTATGTATTTGAATCCAAATTAGCGATTTTTAGCCCAAATTTGCCATTTTGAGCGTTTTTTATTACCCAGCCGGCCCTCCTCCCCTAGAATTTGGGCTCAGCCCACCTCATCGGGCGCCAGACCCCCAACCCTCTCCACTTTCGGCGGATGACCTGTTACATGTACGGTTGGCCTGGCATCGGCATGTAGCACAGCATAGGTACTTAAAGCATTGGACCGGAAATCCAAAGATGCTAGGATGGATTTCCAGCTACGCCATTGCACTTATAATGTAACAGGTCATCCACCGATGGAGAGAGGGGTTGGGGTCTGGCGCCGGCTGGGGGTCTGATCCCAAATTCTAGGGAGGGCGTTGGGCACTCAAAAAGTTCAAAAATAGCCATTTTTGGGCTAGAAATAGCTATTTTGGATCAAATACCGCTAAAAAGTGCTGTTTTGCAGACGATTTTAGCAATTTTAGTGTCTATTATAAAAAGTCGCAAAAACTTAATAAAAATTTTCTTGCCAGGAAAATCGGAGTCGGGTGACGGGGGTAACACACCGGACCCTCCTGGTTACATGAATAAATTTTTCACCTTTCTTTCCTTTCAGCCTTTCAAAGTAAAAGAGCGTCAACTTTATTAGCTCAGTTAATTCAGCTTTGCAGCAACGACGCCTAAGCGTACCAGGAGAAACAGATACTTTCGCGTGTTTTGTATGGTCAGCGCAAGTACGTACATACGTACCGCAAAATCGGTCTCAGCCTCCGATCCAGTTTCACAACAGAGATTTCTAATTCTGTCGAGTGCGTTTTGAGCGAGACGCGTGAGTCTGTTGAGAATGACGGGACTGGGCTCCGGTCTGCTCCACCGACTGCCGCTCGCATCATCCGGCGTGTAGATGCAGACGGCCGGCAGCGTTGGTCGCAGCGACACGAACCGCTTTTCCACCTCTTCCACTTGTTCGTCTGAACGCAAACAACAACAACGTTGATCCCGTCTTTTGGGCCTCTCAACTAACTCACTGGACAATTGTCTGTTAAAGTTGACGATCAGCGGCAGTCGCAGCCAATCGCGAGTTACCAGAAGCAGAAGAAACCGAGAAAAGCCGACCATTGCGCATCTGAAAAGCAAATGCCGATCATGTGTAGCAGGACACAAAGTGCAGTAGTTACTTCGGTTCGGTGAAAGGCTCCGGAGACACGAACAACGATGCCACCATCAACTCTATCGCCTCCTCTTCGACAAAATCGATCAGCAAGTGTGCCGAGATCCATTGTTTTGCTAGTTGACAGACGGCTCCGAAACAATCATGCTGCTGGGATAGACTGAAAATTGTATCTACAGCACTTTAACATACTTCTACTTCCGTTATTGAAAATCATTAAATCATGCATGGGCCGAGGTTGAGGGGGTTGCCGATAGGCGCTACCACCCTCCGAAAATTTTGGCGACCTTTTTTTGGGAAAAAATCAGAAAATTTCGGTCAAGCCCCCCTCGGCCGGCCCATATCCCTCCAAAATTTTGGCGACGCGACCTTTTTTGGGAAAGCAATTTTATGCGCTCCAACCCCCCCCGCCGAAAAAAACATATACCCCTTCCGGGTTTTTCCGGCCCACGTAGGTTGAAAATATGTAGTTCTTGTAGCGCGTGTGTACGCATGCGTGTGCGTATATCTGCATGTGCGTACGTGCATAGGGTGTGTGTCGGCCCCTCGTCGTCAACTAGGGCAGACCCAACGGACGATTTTTCCACCCGACCCAACACGTCCGATTTTCCACGGAAGCCATTTTAAAGCCAATTTAAAAATTCCAGACATGAAAAATGTAAAACCATGGCTTTTTAGCTGTATTTCAGCTCAAAATCACCATTTTAGCTACGTATTTTCAGTACTCTCCCCAAATTTGGGCTTAAACTCCTCATCCGATCTGCCCCTTCAGCGGACGACCGGTTACATGTTTATCCGTACCTGGTCAGCCAAGCAGCAACTTTAGGACGCCAAACGATTTGCTTTTCCAGTCGCAGAGAGCGTTGGTTTGGCTTCGTACGCAGCATCCCGGTGTCCGTTTCAACAGCGGACAGAAGCAAAACTTCACGCGCATACACAATCACCAAGCGAAAGACGGTACCGTCCTAGAACAGAAATGGGATGTTTACAGCACAACACTAAGTCGGTTGCTGGAGATACACTTACAATCAACACCCACACATGCGTACGAGTAGCGACGGCCGTTAGTTTGAACTGATTTTTGAGCGACTGAGCCAGTTGCAAATAAAAGGCAGTTTTCAGGTGTCGGACCGCTTCTAAATCGTCCGGCCATTTTCCACTTGTCTCCAACGTCAGCTGAACTTCAATCGACGCACACCAAGGAGGACATCGATTGGAAGCAGCTCGAGGAACCATACAGCCTTCTTTCAGAGCCGTTGTTTTGGGATTGAAAGCCGTCGAAGCTTTGCCACACAAATTTGGCTACATCATTTATACTTTCTATAGAAAATTGGTAACGGCCTTTACCTCGGTCTTTCTACAAGCAGCAGAAACGTGTTGAATGTTGGCCACACCTAGCGGCAACCCTTGTATCAATCTCAGACACTTGGAAAGTTTTTCGAACGCACTCAAAACCTCAACGGCACGAATATCCCGCTGTGTATTCAGCACCTTTTCATGCTGATCTGCTACGTAATTTACGCAGCTGTCCGGAAGACCCAAATGTCTAGAAAAGAAACAGTCTTTCTTACGTGTGGCTGACCAAAGTGCAGAATACTTACAACTTCAACAAGTGCCTCACCACCTGAAAAGGCACCAAGCGCCTCTGGGCCGGGGTGTCGGCCTGCCAGACAACCGCCTCACAAATAACGCTGTCGGCAAATTTGCGCAGACCGGCCTTGTCGCCCCAAAATTGCCGGAACGACTCCGCCTCTGCAAAGTTAGCCACCGGTCCTCTGTCCAACACCGAACTGTAGCTATTTGAGTCTAAGAGAAAACCGAAGGACAGACGGTCTGTTTGGCACTTCGGCGGCTCGCTGTCTATTTTCCACTGAAAATGCAAGTAAATTACAGCAGATCTCACCACAAGTGCGTAGTACGTACCGGCAGGGAATGGCTCCGTCTAAAGTCGATGAGTGAAACTCTCTGGCCAAGTCCACGCTGTAACAGATTAACTATGTCATCAGCGATGGCTCGACAAACGTTTCCGCAGTAATCGATAACTTTACACATTTTTCGCCGGTCTTCAAAGTAATGACGCATTTCTTCGCAGTTATTCACACTAAAAACGTCTGTGTTTGTTGATTTCCTATTAATAAACTGAACCAAAACTTACTGTAAAATGTGATCGAACTTGTGGCAGAAAGGAACCGGTGTGTGAAACAAGTTATCGAAAGCTTTGGAATTGTGGGCGTCTAATAAGGTTACAGCCAGCGAAGCTTCGTGAACGACCTAAAATTTTCAGACTAAATTTTCCTAACTATTATCCAAAGAAACAATACAAACAAACCCTATTGTAGGTGGCCACGGAAAGCCCAGCTGCTAGGTTAAGAAGCCCTGACCAATCAGTAAAAACCAGCGGAAAATGCTCTTTAACTGATTCCGCCTTGGAAATCTCTTGGTCGTTTGACAAACTCAACGAATTCAGCCATGAGGTCTTCACTGAAAATTAGCATACTTTCGTACGTATTACAGGAGAGTTTGAAGGAAAATCCTAAAAGCTAAAAGAGCCTCATGAAACAGTTTCAGAACCCTCTGCCGACTCTGTAAGTGTGATCAACATAATTTGACTGTATGCAATAAATCGTGTTAAAATCGCTTTCGAGGCTGTTTAGAATTTTTTGCAATTTTGAACCCTTCTGTCAAAACACATGATCAAACCGTTGCATTGGTTGGAAACCATCTACCTAAGAAACATACATGTACTAGGGGGGTCTCGGGGTTAACCCCCTCCGAAGCTGAAAAGGCCAAACCCCCCTCACCCCCTCCCTCCAAGACAGGTTAAAGGACCCCCTCCCCCGACCCAAAAATACAAGTACTGGTAGTGGCTCCAGTACTAACAAACTGGCTCATAAATTACTAATTTTTAGCCTAAAATTCGCTTGAAAAGCCTTTGGAAACCGAATTTGGCGTTTCCACTGCTGACATTGAAAAGAAATCGGTGTTTTTGGAAGCCCTTTTTGTCATTTTTTGCTTGTTTTTAGCTCTAAAACGCTATTTGGCAGCTTAAAATAGTGATTTTTTAGCGTCCTTACTGAAAAAAAACGTGCTAAAAACGCATTTCCCGGCGTTTCGAAGCTTTTTGAAATTTGGGACCCCCGTCTGGGCGAAACCCCCCTCGACCCCCACCTGAGGAACCCCCCTACCCCCTCCCCCAGGTCGGCCCGGAGCTGTTACATGTATGCTAAGAAACCACCTGGGAAGCAGATCAAATTACCGAATTCCTCAAAGACTGTCCTCAGTAACTGCGTGGTTGTCATGTGAGGCTTCACTCGTTCCTCCTTCGCCAGATAAGCAAACCAAGCCGTCATGAGAAAATTCGAGAAGCCACCACTTCCACTCAGTTCTCTATTGTTGAGCCATCGTTTCAGCAAAACCAACGCTGACCTGGCGTTGCGATAATCGGCCACCAATTCTACCAAACGACTGCTTGTTTCTGCCATTTTTATCTCGCAAAGCATGGACATGTTGTACAGAGCAGTCGGAGGAAATTCAGGCAGCACTTTGTCGTCAAAGAACCAAGCCGGTCTGACGTTGTTGGAGGAAGCAGAAAACCGAGAGATTTTGAAGAAATCAGCAGGTGGTCGAGGCAGCAATCGAATTTTGAAGGCTAAAAATGTACAGATTAATAGGTAGACTGCTAAGCAGCGTGTACCTTTATTCTTTAAGCTCAACACTAAGGCCGGTCGCCAAGGATCTTGTTGGAATCGCTCAAACTGCACATTCTCAATCAGCTGAGGTAGAGATTTTCTGAGTTTGATAGCACACGAACACAGGTAGAGCGCTCTTCTGTAAAAGTAAGCACCGTTCAAATAGTCTCTCGGGCCCAGACAGCTGGCTGCAATCTCTACCGCCAAATCCACCACAGCCTCCGGCAACGCCAGCAGGCCGGAAGCATAACCCCCAACGACTTCTACAGACGCGGGCGGTATAAACGTGTAGTTGACCACACAAGACGGGCATTTTGTGTGCGGAAGTGGAAAGTGGATAGAGAACTTTCGGAGCCATGTAAGATCAGATGCCTGAACCAGTTCAAAATAACACGATCATGAGAGTTACTTACAAGTGAAGTAAGACATACCAAATGGGTGTTTCTGGACGGTTTTGCCTTTAACAGACACTGACTCACTTTTCTGACAACCGTTTCAATCTCTGCCCTGTCATCGAGGCTCACTTCATTGAGTAAATCTTCAATCTAAAACAAAGACAATTATTTCACTGACTACAGTCTCATGCATGCAACAGATGAACCGTCAATAGGAAGAGTGTTTCCTAAAAAATTAGGAGCGTGATGAAATTTCGCGTCAAATGTAACTGGCCTTATTGACAATTTCCGATTTCAAACAGTATCGGGATAACAAAAAATTGGCTGAAAACTGATTCCAACAAATCAACAGTATAAAAAATGTTTGGGGTTGTATCTAGTTCGCCTTTGCCCATAGGAATCCATCCCCTTATATGGACAGTACCAGTAGGTTGAAGAGTCCTGAGTAAGAAGAAGCATCGGTATCAACAGCCGACTCCTTGCGTCGCTTTTTCTTAACTTTCTGTTTCTTGACTGAGACGCTCACAGACGTTTCATCTTCAATTTCAGAATTATCTGACAGACCCCCTCCATCAGACACCAACCCTCGTTTTTTTCCAGCCATGCACCTGCCACGAACGAATGATCACACCAAACAAAATCCCTACAGAACGGCCCGTTAGAAACAAATCGTTCGTTAAGTGAAAACGGTTAAGTGTTTAAGGATGAATATTCCAGTATAAAGTATTCACAGACGGAACTACCAAGCGACGTCAAGCAAATCCAGCAGCACAGGAAATTTTAAAATTTTACTCCTAGCGGATCGAGCAAAAACCAGCCAGACAAATGACCAATAAAGACGGACACGTAGTTAATATCCATCCAAACAAAGTCACTCTTATTTACATTACACAAAAATGGTAAAGACGCCAAAAAATGTAAAACAGACCCAGCAGTTAGCATCAGATTCGAATTGTTTTCAAACACAAGTAGACTCGGAATTGTTCAATGTGATTAACCAGTTCTTAGGTAGCAGTTGAACTCCCGAGCGAACTCTACTACACAAAGTTCCATCAGCAAAGCAACATCAAAACACACAGCAACAAAAGTCGAGGGTGAGCGCAGTCAATTGGGCTTTGCAGTCAATTCATCACACATTCTATTCGTATGCATATGACATTGGCGAGCGAGGGACAACAAAATCATCAGCAATTGTGGTTTTGATTTGGTTTAGAACAGTCGGAACGTCAATGGCAGGTATGACACTTTTCAATCCGTTCCAAATCAATCAACCTCTTCCGTTTGGAAGACTGAATTAAGTTTCAGTACAAATAATATTGAGTTGCCGTGCTTGTGTTCTTCAAGTGTATGTGTTGGTCAAAGCCAGCTGATTTCGGATGGGTTTCAAACGTCACAAAAACAGCCTACCACTGTAGTTCACATCCCGACTGGACCAAGAAAGAGAAGAAAAAAGTAGTTGTTGGGGAACATAAAAACCAGACCTGAACAGAGAAGAGAAGCGACAAAGCAACAGGCGTGGCGGCGGGCGGCGGAAATTATAGAGATCCAGCGGAAAGTCGTTTGTCCAAAACAAACTCGCTGTCTTCCGACTCTTCGCCAGACTTGAGCAGCGGATGCGAGACAGGACTGTGCGGCGCACCGGACAAAGAGTTTTCGCGAGAGCGCCGACGGAAAAACTTGCTACTTGGCGAGTGAGGCAACCAACTGTTGGTGATCAGCGCCAACAGGACCAAGACTGCGCCGAACAGAAACGGCGGACCTGGGATTAACCGCTAAAAAGTTAACGACATCACTTATTGAAACCACCACCTAAACACTCTACCGATCCGACAGTGGACAACATGGCTTCTCCTTTGGCGGCGGCCGTGCCATTAAGCATGAGGTTGGAGGAAGCTCTGCCTCTTTCAACAAAGGTAGCACTTCCGAAACTGTGTCGGACCCCTGCACGAGGTCCGGGGGCAGGGAACGGCGCCCCGACACCCAACTGTCCGGTGCCTTCGCCGTCGACGTTCAAGTCCACATTAAACAGGTAGAAGATGAAGCCGAACACGGCTGGACCCAAACCCTGACACAGACCACGAATGCCAGTCACCACACCCTGCACAGTACCTGCAACAAAATACAGCTCAAAAGTTACTATCGAACTTCTTTTGTTTCAGCTCTTTCGTAATCTCCCCTACATAGTAAAGGTCAAAAGGCCAAATAAGAAAGGAGGTTGGTGATAGCAAGAATATTTGGTGATAGTCTGAGTACAGCTACAGTTTTTAAAGTCTATCCTATATTATACGCATGGCTACACCGGCCGGCACAGTTGGTGTAGTGATTTAGGCCGCATAGCCACTGTGCGCTTGCTCGTTCGCTCATCCTCTCGGCGCGGCAAGTTTATTGCTGCAAAGAGTTGGTCGTCGGCACAAAGCTCCACCCAGGCCACCGAAAGTTGGTGACAGCTAGTAAGTAAAATGGGAACCGACTGGATCTGCCCTTGCACAAAGCCTGCCGCGTTGGAGAAGAAGATCAATCACGTCAGAAGCTGTCTGAGAAACCAACTATGCTGGGAGCCCTTTGGCGTATGGGCACCAGGGGCCGTCGGAAGCTGACAGCATCATCATAACGTCAACAAGCCGGGCGCTCTCTTAGTGACCGGCACTCAGAAGCATTTATAGGGGTTGCTGGCAGTGAAAGAAGGGCAACGTCCGAGATGACGAATCACGGGGGTCGCGAAATGGACCACGAGTCTGATCATAGGCCGCAAGGCCCTAGCACATCGGAAGGGATGACTAGACCGGCGGTGCAAACAGTTCTGGGTTTTTCGTCTGGGTACATGACGTGCACAGACGATTATGGAAAACTTAGTCAGCGCAGACAAACACATCACCATTGTCTGTCTTGGCCAAATGGGCAGCAATGTGTCTGAACCACTACTAGAACATCTTGCCTAGCTATTACTGGAATAAGAAAACGCTGTAACATTAAGTCCCTCTCTAATGGACCAGTATGACTGAGACAGAAATACGTACCTTGTTTGTCTTTGTCCGTATGCACTGATACGAATGCACTGACCGAAGGGTAGGTGAGCTGTGACATGGCTGCCAACAGACCGGCAGCCCACATCATCCTGAAAATGATTTGGCTTGTGGCCGGCCGGCCCCTCTGCTATGTGCTTATGAGAGAGAGACAGACAGACACACAATAACCGAGCACGTCATCATGTTAGCAAAACCGGCAAAAAGCAATCAATAGCCGACTCTGCTGGCGCTTTGTGTTTGGCGTGCGCCGAAACAGAAAGAAAACTGTTGCGCTGGCGTGACCTTTGCTGGGTTGCGAGCCAGCGCTGCGCTATTGACTGAAGGACAAACAACTCTTACCAGTATTGAGTTCCGAGTCCGTACCAGAGCAGCTGAAGGAACTGGCAGAACAGACCGACTGATATGGTGTGCTTGAGACCGAAGGAGCGCGTGAGAACCAGAAGAATCGCCGTCTGAGACACAACCGATAAGATACCCACCAAGCCGATAAATGCTGCCACCGCTTCCGGGGAGAAACCCACCACCTGAAACGTTGACATTAGCACACACACAGAATCAGTTAAATTAGTTATGTGCTTGTCTGACTGAGCCAAATTCTAGAACAACTTGGGTTCTTTTCTACGAAGTCATCCAGGCATTTACAAATGGGTTTATTAGCCTGAAGTTGAAAATTTCTCCTCGGACAAGCACACAATGAGTAGTCAGCTCTCACCAGTTTCAGGTAGACGAAAAAGCAAGAAAATTGACCAGCCTCAGGAAGGTAGGAAAGAAAGACAATCAGACAAAGCAACATGACCATGTAGTCATCGCCCACATATTTTAAAGACTGAAAAGAGAAGAGTATTATTCAGGCCATTCATGCAATCAGAGCATTCCACGTTTGTCTCTGAGTAAACCAGTTACTTGGAAAGGGTCGGCGTGTTCCCAGGTGACTCTGTCCCAGGAATGTCTAAGTTTGGGCGGTAGACTCTCGGGTACGGCCACCAAAATAAAGAAAACGTCCAAGGACGCGACTGCAGTGGCCAAAGCCACCACGGCTTCATCTGACCAGGCCTCGCTTAGCCAGGCTCCCAGGGCCGGAGAGGTGACCAGACTGGCGGCAAATGTGGCTGACACCTGAACACAAATTGAAATGGACTTTTTCTAAAATTTGCATACATCTCACTCACCAATCCATAGGCAGCACTGCGGTCGTCTTTCTCCGTTATATCGGCCACATAAGCCAGCACCACACTGAAGGTGACTGAAAAGACACCGCTGATACTGAACAACGCGAAGTACCACCTAAACAAGGTTATCCGTTAACCAACAGAACAATGAAGAAACAGGCTTTCTCGTCATACACCATACATGGTATCGATTCAACTTGAAATTATACAAACCATCGGTGGTAACGCAATTTTATCGAAGCTTCTAGTAAAGTATCGATGTCGGCGATAAAATAGTATTTCAATATGAACCGATACTATACCAGTACTGCAATAGGTCTAGAAAACCCTGACTTGACTGGTAAATAGATACGTACCAGGGGCTTATTTTCAGCCAGGGAATAGGCATGCAAGTGCAAAGAACTGTAAGCAGAAGAAAGGTCTTCCTGCCCCAAATGTCTGACAGCGACCCAATCAGAGGCGCGCTTAGAAACGACAGAAGACCCTGAAATGTGATAGATTCGGGTTACGGAATCAAAATAATTACCTATACCGTACCTTAACTCCTAGTATAAGTCCGTTCATAAGAAATTTGTTCGTGGGAAAGGTATCTGCCAGAACCTGCAAGTTTTACCGTTTCAACGTGTTAGGAGCAGCCAAATCTACTGTAAGTGTTACATTTATCACAGGAACTGTTAGGAGACCCCAGGAGAAAAATTCCAGAAATATCACAATGAGTGCATGGTACAAACTTGCATCGCCGAAACCCATACTCTGAAAGAAACAAATATGTTGCATACACTAACTTACAGCAAAGCACAGTTCAACCATTGTTTGTAGGGTGTTGTTAGATACAAACAACAAAATTTGGACCTCTGCCAAAAATCTATGTATTGACCTCTGCTGTAACTCATGGTCTTACAAACTTGTCATGCACAACTATAACCCAGCATTTTAGTCAGAGTTCTAACTCTCCGCCTCCTACTTCTGGAAGAGGGATACAACTGATTCAGACATCTGTATGAATATAAGCAAGGAAAGGGGCACCGGGTTATTTCATAGTAACCTTCACAGAAGTTGCAAGGCATATAACAGGGGGTCCGCCCGCCAATCACAAACAAAACCGACAAAACCCCCACCCGAGATGATTTTCCGACCTCATTTCCGATTTTTCTGCAAGTTATTCTATCTGAAAATTTTTAACATTTTTTTCGAATTTCAGACACTATACTTAAAATCGCCTGCAAAATAGCACTTTTTAGCTGTGTTTAAGCCAAAAAGTAGCGATTTTTGGCGATTTTTAGCCCAAAATTGCGATTTCTTGCGACTGGTGTGTGTTTCTTAGTAGTACCCAACCCCAGTCACCTAGAATTTAGGCTCAGACCCCGGCCAGGACCAGACTCTCTAAACCGGTCCCCTTTCGGAGGATGACTTGTTACATGTATGTTACATGGTGATCCGGTAACCAACCACCTCCCCTGGTTGATCTCCGAAGTTTACTGGAAAGCCATCTTCGGTTAACTTTTCACCATTCTAGCACAAATTCTCAGCGGCTGAGGCTGTAACTAAGCCATTTAGTTGTATTTGAGTCAAAACAACCATTTTAAGCCACTAACGCCCCTGATCTTTGCAACTGATCGGCTGTTTTTAGCACTAAAACACGGTCCTGATAAAAAATTTTGGCTCGTCTCGTCAGACATCCGAGTCGTGTGCTCAGGCCTGTCGCCCCTTTTCTTATCGGAGTATGACGTGTTACGGTCTTGACAGACAGTAAACAAGTAAAAAAGATGGCAAAAAGATTATAAAACTTGATGGGAAAACGAGTGTGTTTACCGTTCCTCCGTCTTTAACAATGGAACGTCTCCGATTAAATATCACAGCATACAATGACTTTTTGGTTCGCATGAATGGCATCTTGTTGTTGAAGGCAGCGTCGCCGCTCTCCACACTCAGCAGGTCCTCCTCCTCTTCCTCCACTCCGCCCGACCACGACCTCCACTCAGCTCCAGCTTTTCCTTCCTTCTCTTCCTTCCTCCAGCTCAATCCCCGCTCTCCTCCCGAGTTCTGTCGTGTGCTTGTTGTGAGTCTGGGATTCTCCAAATCACACGACATCAACGCGCCACACACTCCTCAGCTTGCTTGTTCTGTTGGCTCCATTACAAAACACCTGTAGCTAACCGTCAAGGATGATGATGAAGCTTTAACCGTCGTTGCTTGTTTGTGTCGGTCGCTCGTCTCGTGCTAAAAACGCATTTCTGAGTGTCAGGTAAAATAATATTTTGATCTGAACAACTTCTTCAGACAACTTATAAAAAATCTGCCGACATGATGGTTTCTTTCTGAACATTTAGAGCAGCGTTTCTTAGTGACAAAGTAATGATTATTCTGTTACCTTTTTTGCAATCGTTTGAATTTTTTACAATTGTCTGCCTATTTTGTTCAGACTTTTGATTGTTCAAAACCGCTTACTCAGGCTTAAAATCGAGTACTGTAAAGATACATGTATCGTGTGGAGACAGGCATAAATAGCGCTAAACTTGATTTGTCAGAGACCCAGGTGAGTCAACACACGCCATTTTTTATTTCACATAGCTTTAGCGCACCGAGTTTTTCCCACAAAAACGATGGACACTTTATTTTGCCCCCTTCCAAACCTGCTACACTATACAGATGAAAAGGAGACATATCTCTTTTCGCAGACGTGACTAAAATTTCTTGCACCGCAATAAAAATTAGATCAAGTCATGAAAATGTCGGGCGACAAAATTGAGTTTCGTTCAAGCACATCAAAAAAGAAAAAGGGCATAAAATTGGGGAAAAGCTCGGTGTCTTATCTTCCTACAAGACAAGTTTTGCAACTGTCACGATACAACAGCTTAGAAGGTCTGATCAGTTTTGCCGAGAAGGAAGCTCTATTGTGTAGGGTCTGATTCGTGGCTCATCCATTGTTTGTCCTGATGCAGAACTGCGCTGACTGGTTTTGAGGTAGAACATGCCAACATAGGCTGCGTCGCACGCGTACAGTGCACACACAATGAAAGCAAACGCCTGAAATACAAGAACATATGCTGATTCCATCTCTCTACGATACTGTAAGAAAAATACCGCGGCAGCTGCCCACTGTTCGGAAAAATAGTTGTAATTGTATTCGGCAGCGTAGACCGCTTCAATAATACCAGAAAAGAAATATAAAATTGCTCCAACAACGCACACCGTTACTTCCTGCAATGCATTAACATACGTACGTACGTGTTATTTCGAGCAACGCTGAAAACTCACAAAAGATCGCCACAAATGGAAGGCGTGTCTACAGCAAAGATGGAGTAAAAGAAAGCAGAAAGTGGTAACGACGGCCAATATCCCTACGGAAATGACGTAAACGTGCCAGTACATTTCATTGTAACTGATCCAGTTTATTGTGCAGATAGAGTATCGACAGTACAGGCCCGTCAGGAAACAAACTACTACACCGAAAACCTACAAATAAGGTCAGGTACGCCAAATTCATTCGACTTAATGACGAAATTACGTCTCTTACCATCTCGAAAGCTTTCAGAATAACAGGAACAGTACAGGCACACTGTTGACAGGGATCTATGTTAAGACTGGAAGTTAAAATAGTTTCTCTGGATCTCGAGTCAGGTCCCTGCATGGTTCTGCTTCTGCGTGCAGGCAGCGGAATGTCATAGGAAATCGAGAACTAAACGTCTCCCCAAGAGATTTACACTTAAACGTTGCTTGGCAACAAATGTCAATGCAGAAACAGAGTGGACTGAACAAAGGATAAATACGTACATAACAGTTGAGTAATCATGTTATTGAAATTAAAATCGAATTATTTTACACATTATTGCTCCAGCTAACACGCGACGAATCGTCCAGTTCGACTGTGCACAAGCACGTAGAGTGTGAAATTACAGCCGGGCTTTTCAGACAACGAGCCTTTGGATTGAGCGAAGCATGCGTCTAATCAGGCTTCTTGATTACGTCGCTAATGTTGTTTAGGACCTGATCATTCCAGAGAAGACTACCATTTACGGAAAAGCCCGGTCACAAAACAAAACTGTTCCTTTGTTTTGTACAACGCAACCAACTTCACAAAAACTAAGAAGCTTCCTTGAACGAATTTCTCTTGCAGCGCTCATTGCGAATAGCTTTCTCGGCCTTCTCCAGATTGGCGGCCATTTCTCGCAAAAACCTGCCAGTGTCCTTTTTGGGACTGAGACCCTGACAGCCTCTGGATCTGAGTCGCAGCACTTGCTCGAAATCGTCGCAAATATCCTCGGTGAGACGAGAGAACATGCGCCGAAATTCCAACTGGAAACGATTGTATTCCAACAACCAGTTGACTCGCGGATCGCTAATGGTGCTTTGGTCGAGGCTTTTACGCAGCAGCCGTTCTTGGGCTGTCAGCTCCTGATCCAGTGTGATCAGAAATGGTCTGATTTTTACCTGAAACTCATCAGCTAAGAAATACAATCATCGTAATAATCTACCCAGGGGTGTTACGTGGTAGGTACGCCGCGGAGACAAGAAAGAAAATGAGTAAAAGAGGCTAAAAATACTAAAATTGTTAACTAAGCCTAATACGTTTTGAAGGATAATCTAAACTTTATAGCAATGGTTGGACTATAGGGGCTTCCTTTGCAAAATCCTGGGTATACCAGCTACCTACAGTAGTACCTCCAGTTCCTCCAGCAGTTCTCTAGGGTTTTCTTTGTCTTGGACGACGTCATGCAAAAAGTCCTGCGTCAGGTAAGCGACGGTCTTGAGCGATTTGCATAATTGGGCGCTCTGGGCACCCATCTCTCCTTTCTGCGCGGCCATCGGACTGCTTCGGTCGGAGATGCCAGAGTCTCTGGAGGGCGAAGAGTCGCGCTGCAGTTCGTCTCCGCTGTCGGTCATCTTGCTACCACCAAATTCGCTGGGATCAAGTTCACAGAAGTCGCTGGAGACGCGCGACTCGGCGTACTCGCTGGGTGTGTACCGCTGACTGGAGCCTAATCTGCGCATCATCTTGACCTGGAGAGGCCGTAGAAAAGAAAAGTTGAACAATTTGTAGGCAACGCGCGACAGTGGTCTAAACTTCTACTACGTATGCCGGGCGAATACCTAGAATGCCTGCCTGCCCGGCTGCGCAAAGACAAAACCAGGACGAGCGGGTCATCGGCGGCCGGCGAAACTGCTGATACGGAGACCAAACAGTCTCGCACCAGTTCGCTAGTTTATTTGTGCCTTGCGCAAACCGGCCCAAAATAGGGAACGACATTAATTTAGTGGGGTGTAGGGAAAGACGGCCGTGACTTGAGGTTTTACGGTCAAGTGGACAGTCGAACAAATGGATCTCTTCCAGTCTACTTTTTCTGAGACGCGTCCGCCGGTCGCAAGACAAGAAATTCAAGGTCCTCAGAGTTCACTTCAAGGTTTTTAATTATAGAGCGCACACTGCCTACGTTAAAACACCATCAGAGTAACGTTTGGCGAGACAAAAACACCTTGAGACCGTCACCCGGTGGCAGGGCACCAGAAAAAGAGACAGGCGCGAGATAATTCAACTTTACGACTCAATTGACACCGATGACCCAGACGCGCCTCGATCCAAACAGAGCAAGAAAAGTCGTCAAACCACAACAAACAACCTTTCAGACCATCTTTTATGCAATAAATTTCTAAAATTAGTCCGACAAAACCAAGTCTTCAACTAGGTCGGCCGTGCCAGATGGAATACTAACATCTTGTTTTATGTTCTTGGCACTGACTGAGTTTTTCGTGGCTTTCTTCTTCCGTTTTAGAGTCTGTTTGGGAGCTTCTGAAGCACTTTCGTCTGAATCTTCAGAGAGATCACTTTCCACCTGTCCCACACCGTCTACAGAAGAAGCATCCTCGTTTGCCGTTGATTGCTAAAAGAACAAACGGTGTTCATCAAACACATAAAATTCAGGTCTTATATGGGGAACGTATACCTACGTCACTATACATTCAGCATTTTTGCTCAAAAACTATTAAAGTAGTGCAGCGAATTGCATGTACATTCTACAGCGTGTCAGCAGCCGGAAAAAGTCCTAAAGAGGAACAAACATACAATGTGCCTAGGCATTTTTATTCTGCTGATTGCACATCTTTTATTACATCTACGCATGAATAAAAGTTTACGAGAGATGATGTGACCAGCGAAAATCTGGAGTTTTTGAGAGATTTGCGAAGTTGGCAAAAGTTACACTGCCCTGATTTCTGAAATTACGAGCAAAATTACTCATAATTCTTGCAAATGGGTCAGTCTAAAAAGTCCTCATCATATCATCATACAGGCCGCCTGCCTGAGATGGAGGAAGGTTGGAGAGGACGCTGACCAAATTTCGGGGGTCTCCGGTTGGGGGTCCCCAACATCTATTGTTAGAGAACAGGACCTCTTATAGACCCACCCTACCACTGGCAAGAATAAACCGAGCAGAACAGATAAACGAGACTCCATAATACCACGATTGCGTAAATACAAAAACACAGAGAACGCATTGTATGAGATCGGTTTAGCGTAGACTAAATGTTTTCATTTTTCACTACTGCTATTTGCTTCAGTAAAGGCAATGCCTTAGGATATGAGGACAAATTTCTCCAACTAAACTTGGATCGCAAACACAATTAATGAGCATCAGTTGAAATAAACCAAGCTTTTCGAGATCATAAGAGAGAAAATGTCGAAAGTTTTTTTTATCAGAACCTATTTCTGCTTTTACTTTTATATCAATTTCCATAAAACTACAGTAGTTGTTCTCACTCTCGGTATCTGGATAACGGGATCTCGATTATACCACAACCCTCCTGCATGTACATTGTACGTACGTATGGTCTCCATAATTTATATGAATTCAATATAGTATACAGCCTATGTACATTGTGTCATGACTGGTTCCAATAAACGCGAGTACTGTATGTCTGTACGTTTTAGTAATTCGCTAAAATACAAGTCAGACAGACTGGAGTCAGTACAGAACATACATGTAACAGCTCCGGGCCGACCTGGGGGGAGGGGGGAGGGGGGGTTCCTCAGGTGGGGGGTCGAGGGGGTTTCGCCCAGGTGGGGGGTCCCAAATTTCAAAAAGCTCCAGAACGCATAGAAATGCGTTTTTAGCACGTTTTTTTCAGTAAGGACGCTAAAAATCGCTATTTTAAGCTGCCAAATAGCGTTTTAAAGCTAAAAACAAGCAAAAAATGACAAAAAGAGCTTCCAAAAACACCGATTTTTCTTAAATATCAGCAGTGGAAACGCCAAATTCGGTTTCCAAAGGCTTTTCAAGTGAATTTTAGGCTAAAAATTAGTGATTTCTGACCCAGTTTGTTAATACTGGAGCCACTACCACCACTTGTATTTTTTCGTCGGGGGGAGGGGTCCCTTAACCTGTCTCGGGGGGGGGGGTGAGGGGGTTGGCCTTTCCAGCAGGGGGGTAACCCCCCAAACCCCCCTAGTACATGTATGGTACAGAACAACATTGAAAACCAGTCCGGACAAAGATGTACGTAGTGAATGCATCTGATACACGCAGGCATTTGTTCAAATTTCAACAGTTTTATCATACATAGGTCGGAAAAAACCTGAGGGGATGTGTGGAGGTAGTCTCGGGGGTCCCACAAAAGTCCAAAAACCGCCTAAAAGCGAAAATTTTCTCCTTCCGGGAGGGGGGTATTAACGACCGAGGGGGTATTGGGCCGGCGAGGGGGGTAAACTCCCTCACCACCGGCCCATGTATGAGTTTCATTCTGGATCTGAGGTGAGAAAGTGTTTTAAGTATAACTGTGCCTCTGAAGGTCAGGCCAGATAAAATCAGCATACCGACACCATTGACATTATGCCATATTTCACGCCTGTTTACAGGCTGATATATTACCACACAAACATTGGTCTGAGTCTGAACGGGCGTCAACATTTCCTGTGCGCTCATAACACGGACGCAGCCCATCAGCTCTGCATGTAAACGACCTCGTACGTACGTATTTACGGCCTCAGATGCCCAAATTAACCCTTTGCAATCACCACTTTAGACAAACCGCCTATGCTTCTAAACTAATATGCGGTTCCCTGAGATACTAATAGGCGCCAAACATACATGGGCCGGAAAAATCCGGAGGGGGGGTGGGGGGGTTGAGACCTCGGGGGGGGGGGGGGGGTCCCCACCCCCGAAAACGGCCAAAAAACCCCTATTTTGCCTTAAATAAGCGAAAAGTGCTCCCTCAGGGAGGGGGGGGGGGGGTAGCCGGGGGGGGGTATGGAGGAGGTTTGGAGGGGGGGGGGGGGGGGGGGGGGGGCGCCAAACAACACACTCCTGTAGGAACACAACACACACGTCAAAACACAGTGAACATGTACGTAGAGAACGCAAGCGGAATATATTTTGCGGTTGAACGTACTATTATTGAGTATGTACGTTTTGTGTTCTTCAAACAAAACTAGGATGATTTTTCAGAAGGGTCAACGAATTGAATGCAAGGAATAAATCAAATAAAAAATAGCTCAAACCTGCGACTCTTTGATTTGTTTCTCTCTGTGTGCGAGCTTTTGCCAAGAATGGTAATAACAAACGATGGGACTTTCAGCTGATCTAAGCTGGTGTTCAACCTCATGCTAAAATACTTAGCGTGATTCTTATCTTATTAGGCATTTCAGTTTCAATGAAAAACAAAACCCACCACTGAAGTTTGGTCAGTTAAGTCAATTTCAGACGTTCTTCTAATGTTTTCAACGAAACTTCTGTGCTCTTCTATCTTCTCTGCTATGCCCTTCAACTGTCGACAATAGTTGCCCACTTTGCAACTGCGTGTGAAGAGCTTTATCTAAAACCACCTTAACTAAAATAATTCTCTAATCCCATGAGCACCGGAGAAACAAACGATTTTTCCGTTCAGCTCATCTGAACAGAAAATAGTACACAACTGCTGCGGACTTACAAGCTGACATTTTTTCTACAAAAACTTTTTGTTTAACGTTTTTGTCAGCCACTACAGTACTCAACGAAAGAAACTCTAGACCAGTTTACAGAACAAACAGCCAAGCATTGAGTTAACAGCAACTTTTCAAATTATTCAATTCGGGTGAGCTGAACGGAAAATTGTTTGTTGGTGCGGGAAATACAATCGAACTGGCATTGAGGTTCAGCGTTTCCATCAGCAGATGACAGACGCATTCCATGGCGCCGTCTTTGAATCCGTTCTCAGCCATCTGCGCCTTGCTCACTTTCAGAAGGCAGTTGAAATTGAGCGGCTTCACCGACTGACGACTGTGTCTCCTATTGAACACTTCCACCTGCCTCAGCACCTGTTCACACTCCCAACTAACTACTAGGCAATGAATAAGCTATAATCTAATGGCCATACGCTAGAGATCAGTGGTAGAATGGGAATAAAGTGACCGGTGCTGTCTTGGAGTCGCAGCAATGCACGAATGCAGTGAAATCGCAAAGGAAAGTAACGAGCTGTGGGCAGCAATCTGAAAATACTATGTACCAGTTTGCAACTGTACTGAAACCGTCAGACTGTCGCACAATCTGCTTTCCTGTATAGACACTACGGTTGTTATAGGTACGTAGAAGATAAGGCACGATATAACGGTAAATGCCCTACTAGATGAATTTTGTTCGCTCTGCGTGCGCGTGTGTTGTTTAGCGCCTCTGGGAGTCTCAAGCGAACACAAATCTGGTTAGAGAGTAGAAGAGAAACGTTGCTCTTTGCTTAAATGGATGATTTGAAAGCGGATTGCACTTGATTGAGTGAGCAACAACGTATGCAAGTACCTGGCACAAGCTATGATTATCTGAGTGAGAGGGTAACAAAGTTCCTTCAATAGTTCCGTCTCGCTATCTTCTGATTTGTAGGCCATGGCAAGCACTTTAGACCATAAATACAGACACTGCACAAACTGCCAGTTGTAGACTGCTTGCACCAGCTCCTACACAATGAAATGCTCTAAGTTATATTTACAAATAAACAGACAAATAACAACCTTCTTCTTATGAATGGTGGCGTTTCTGAGATGAATTGATGTCTGCCGAATGTACACGAAAGCATATTGGTAGGAAACGCGTGGTTGTTTTAGACAAAACTCACCGAAAGATGTCTAAAAGCGTGCAGACGAATAGACGGTATTTTAAAAGAAACCTTGCCTGCATTATGGCGATATTCGGCCAGGTTTCATCGGTGATGAGTTTCGTGTTTTGGACGAACGCTAGGTACATCATCTGAAAACGACCGTTCCTTCATTCGTACCATTCAACAGCTCGCGCAACGCCATAGGCCAAGTACAGTATGCTACCAAGTGCATGTACAGTGTTCGGCAAATTGACTCACTGGAGTACCCAGGATTTTGCAACCGGGTCGGGTGTCCAATTTGAAGAGGCCTGTTCCACAACTACTAGAGTAAAGAAATTAGTGAAAAATCAGCCTTCAAAAATGCGTAAAAATGCAATCTTATGGCAAAGTTACAGTTTTTGTACTGGAGGTTTTCATTATTTTTGGCTCCTTTCTTCTTGCTACCACCGACACCCACACACCGGCCGGAGGGGTCTGGGTGGTTTGCCCACCCCTCACTTGGGCTCAACCCCCCAAACGACCCCCACCCACCTGAAGTCGACTTTTGTTCCTAACCCCACCCACCAAAATCGAGACGACGCCGCAAATCGGCAGATCCATCTGCAAATTTTCGGATTTTGACTACCCCAACCCATTTTTCCGGCCCATGTATGGTCACCCACCCCTGGGTAACCTAACGAATTGAGTGGTTTCTGCACAAAACAGCTAGACCAATCCAAATCCAGAACTCACTCTCAACGCCGAGCCAAACATGTCCGGATTTCGGTCGACTATTTTCGTTATAATCAGGTAAGCCAAAACCTTTGCTTCTTCTGTTTTTCTGCTCCAAACTCGAATCAGGTGCTACAGTAAAAGGAGAAATCAATTAGCGAAAATTCTTGCCGGAGGGAATTAACCTTACCTTAAGTACGACCTTAGTCAGCTTAGGGAAGACAAGATAGAAATCGACCAAGTCGCCCACATGTCTGACTGTGGCTTTCAGCACGTCCTCGTCTTGTAGTTCACCAAACAACTACACAACTCCGATTCTATAAGCTCGGTCAGCAGTAAAAAGCCAGACCTTGTTTAAGGTGGCCAGGTAGAGTCGGACTTCGGACTTGTATCGCGGCCAGTTGCGGAAGTTGGAAACGGTTCTGAATTTGAACTCCTGTTTCTTTTTCTTTCTTGACGTCTCGCCCGCTGATTGGTCAAGAAGCGAATGTAAAACCGACGGAAGCACCGTAAAACACAACCGAACCACTGCGTCGAACACTAAAGCGAAAGTGACACCCATTCAACAAAGACCAACCACTCTGCAAGCTTATTTCTGTTTCCCTAAGACACCGATTTCCCCTGAACAGGGTATACAGAAAGAAAAAGAACTGCATAATTTTTGCCTTTAAACTTAGTGATGTTGTCATGGTCGGCGTTAGCTGCTCTCAAAGCACCGGAGTGATTTCGAAAATGTTTAAACGGAAAGTACCTTGAGTGTCTTCCACGGCACACTCGGGGCTTTCGACGTCAGCACCCGCTCTCTCGGTAGCTGCTACAAAGCCTTTAACCACCTTTCGAATGACTGGCAACCCTGGCGAAGTCTGAAACTACGGAAAAATCACTGGTGCCATGCCAAGCAATCCAAATTCACCGGTCACCTCTAAAGTGCTCTGCCACTGCCGAACCAATGATAAAGTGATTAGCGGTCGACCGTCTTCGGACTTTGGTGTCTTTTCATCTGCTTTCACATTCCCGATGTCCTCCTTCTCCTCTCCTTCTTCGTCTTCCTGTTCACCTGATTCAGACCCAGAATCAGACTCGTCGAATTTGAGCAATTCGGCGTCCTCCTCTTGAAGAAATTTGTAGAAATCTGGGTCCGTCTCCTTCAGATTTTCTAGAGTCTGCTTGTGTTTGCTAGCTCTATAAAAGGCTGTACCGTATGTTTTTCAAATCGTAGTATTCGCAATAAAAGCTACTTCGAATCGACATGTTTTGTCTTTGTTTTCGACTGATTCTTCGCTCGAGGCGACTCTTCTAATTGTTCATCTGATTCTGCAACAGAACTATAATAGTATTTGTATAGGAAAGAGAACAATTTAGCATCTAAAGCAATACGACTGAGCCACAGACACGGGTAATGAAGGGAATGGGCCCTAAAGCTCTGACCTACTCTCTCTTTAACCCCTACACTATCATAAATGCTCAGATGACATACATATAAAGCAGAAGAGAAGAGGAAAAAGTTTATTCAAGGAAACAACCCGACTGGTGAAAAGTTTTTGCGCAGCTCAAGACGTGTATGCGGCACATAATTTTTTGGCTATGACCCCTGGTCGGGGGAAAGGCAAAAAGGTCCTCCCCGCGGTAAATACACCAGACCATTAACAATCTTAAAGACCGTAATCAGATCACACACCATTCTACAGGGGTTGACAGATTAAAGGGCCCGAAAGGGCGACTGTCGCCGTTTCTTCGGAAACAAACTGTTTAAATCAATCAATCAATTCTACGTTCTTCTAAGGGTTTGATTTAAGTATACGCAAACGTTCTGGATATAATGCCAGCAAATATGGGTTCCAAACCTCTGAGGCATTCTCTAACTAACACAGCACTAAGTTTTATACATTAAAAGTAGAGTGCGAACTGGTATTGGGGTGTTTTCCAGGTATTGGGTATTGGGGGTTTTTACCCCCCAATACCCAATACTAAATTGGACAATGAAAACTAGAGAAAAATCAATGTTGACCTGAAAAATTGATCTGAAAAAAATCCAAAAAGTTGATCGATCGGTTTAGTAAGCTGTTTTCGCTTTAAGGAGCCGTCCATAAACGACGCCGTTCAAAATCCAGATTTTTCCGAGCCCCCTCCCCCTAAGACGACGTCGTTTTAGGTTTACCCCTCCCGATAAAAGTGCAGTATATACAGAACGGTCATGGTTTCTTGTTAGCATACTGTGCAATCCATAGAATAAATCCTTACACAACCACTCTGGGAAGCTTTTCCGCATTGTAGAAACCTTTGACAGAATGTACTTAAATTGAAAATAATACAAACAAAGTTCCCTAAAATTCCAAAAAAGCGACGTTGTTCTTTGCTAACCACCTCCCCCTCCTGGTGTGTCGTCTATCGTCGCATTTCAGCCGAACCCCTGACCCTCTAGAATGTCATCGTTTATGGACTATGGACGGCCTACTCAGCTAAACGTAGTAAAATTTCCTAAAGTGTACGCTTTTCTAAGCGCTACTCCAGTAATTAATTTCTCTCTGTTCTTATCTAAAATAAAAATGGTGACATTTAATGTCACTGTAATGCACTAGCACCGTACCCATGACGGTGGTGCACACAATTTCTGGCCGAGTTAGGAAAAAATCGCCGGAAGTAAGAAACACGACTGAATTACGAAATATTAAGTACCAAAACTGTTAATTTCTGCTAATTTTACACCTAAAACGGCTTCTAAATGCTTTCTGAAAGGCTAATTTTTCAAAATTTTCTCGCCCTGCTTGGGCAGCGGCCCAACCAGCCTCTTAAAAATTTTAATTGTAGTGCCGAAAATCTTGTATACACAACTAGAATGTACAGTACCTGTCCACTGAAATGAAATTTTTGGCCCAGCTACGAAAGTATTGGGTTTTGGGGGTCTCAGGTATTGGTATTGGGTTTTTTAGGTATTATTCGCACTCTAATTAAAAGCATAAAATCGGTATCCCTCGAATGAAAAACTTTGAAGATTTCGTTTACTACTTGAAGCCGGTCAATAAGCGTACTTTTAATAATAGTAGGCGTAAACCAAAGCCACTACAGAAAGATCGACGCTTTTGTTATTGAGAGAAGTTCCAGAAGAAAAACATACCGGATCCAGAATCCAGGCCCCGTTTCATAAACTCGTCAACGTCCATTGAAGAAGAGCTATTAAGCAATCAGTCGAGTGAGGCACTAAGAGCAACGAATCCAAAATACCAAAAGGCTAGATTGTTAACCGAATAGCAAGAATCAGGCAGATTAACAAATTCGCAGATTTTTACTGACCATCTTATAAAGCCGACTAGCTATTTAGGTTGAGGTCTCTATCCACCACAGCGCTCAAAAATCAACATACAAAAAAGACAAATTTGTTTTATTGATTGCGCCGCAGATGTTGCACGTCCGTAAATGGCCAGTCAACCGACAAGGCAGCAAAAGAAGATTGACAGTAACCAATCGGGAACTGCAGACAAAGATCGATGAGCAATGACGTCATATCTGGCGTTTCTAATCTAAGAGTAGTAGTGAATGAAGAGAATGTACACAGCTGAGGAGACCAACAAACAAAAACGCAACGAACAGAATCAACAGTGGTCACATGACAGCGGTCGGAGGTCATGCGTTGGCCTGCTCACAGGCGTCGATCCAGTCCGAGTAGACGTCGACCGGCTCTGACAGATAGTTTATGTTGGTTTGGAAGTCCTCCAGACACACCCGACACGAGATGAACCCCACGTTGCGCTCCTTGTCCCTGCAACCACCTCACCATTACTACACTACACTCCGCCACCATCCGATTTATTGCTGTAATTATTGAAAATTCAGCTTTGCTAGCTTCGGAGCATACATGTACTAGCGGAGCGGGGTTACAGTAGCTGGAAATGCAAACCCGGTTTTGGAACCGCCACCACACCCCGACCCAAAAATACAAGTACTAGTTGCAGCTCCAGTATTAACGAACTGGATCAGAAATCACTAATTGTTAGCTTACATTACGCTTAAAAAGCTTTTGGTAGCCTAATTTGGCGCTTCCGCTGCTGCTATTTTAGAGAAATCGGTGTTGTTAAAAAGTTTTCTGACATTCTTTGCTTGTTTTAGCCCTAAAACGCTATTTGGCAGCCTAAAGTAGCGATTTTTAGCCTTCTTATTGAATAAAACGTTCCGAAAACGCATTTCTCAAGGCGTTTTTGGAGATTTTTGAAATTTAGGACCCTATATCTGGGCGAAACCCATGGACCCACCACCTGGCAGGCCAAACCCACCCTACCATATGTGGGCCACGGTGGGTTAGAGTGGGGTTTACCCCCTCCCCTCGCCTCGGTTTACCCGGCCAACACCCCCCCTCGGGGGCCATATGCCCTCTGCCACCCCCTTCCGGAAGGAGAAAATTTTCGCTTTTCTAAGGCAAAATAGGCCGTTTTGGGACCTTCTCCCACCCGAGACCTCCAGTCCAGACCCTCATCCGGATTTTTCCGGCCCATCTATGCACCACCCTATGCCCCTTCCACCGGCCCGGACCTGTTACATGTATGGTTCAGATTTTCCCTCAAACTTGTGGAATTTTTTCTGATTAAAGGAGAAAATGGAGCTCGGGGAAAGTCATACATGCCCGGGGGCCTGGGGTAACCCCACCGCAGCCGGCCATACCCCCTTTCCTCCCGAAGGAAAATTTTTCACTTTTTGAAGGCAAAATAGGTGATTTTTTGACTTTTTTGATACCCTGCCCAGAGACAACCTCTAGGCCCCTCCTGATTTTTTCGGCCCATGTATGGGGAAAGTTTAGCGGAAATTTGTCAGGAACAGGATTCTGGGTTACAGGATGAATTCATCAAAGTGACCAAGAAATTTGAGCAATCTTCAGCACAAAATATGAACAACAAAAAATTAACTCGATAAACCTTGTCCGGGATGTCCAGGAAGCCGCTATACAACAGTGTCAGGCATACATGTAACAGGTCATCCGCCGATGGGGGGAGGGGGGGTTGGGGGGTCTGGCGCCGGCCGGGGGGTCTGAGCCAAAATTTTGGGGGAGGGGGGGGGGGGCACTAAAAACCGCTCAAAAATCGAGAAAAATCGCAATTTTTGGCCTAAAAATCGCCAAAAATCGCTAATTTGGGCTGAAATACAGCTAAAAAGTGCTGTTTTGCAGGCGATTTTGGCAATTTTTGTATGTGAAAGTGTAAAAAATTGCAAAAATTTGCTCGAAAATTTACTTGCCAGAAAAATCGGAGGGGGGGGTCGGTGAAACCGTCTCGGGGGGGGGGGGGGGGTCCCCATCCGGGGGGTCTGGCCTAAGTCGGGTGGGGGCCAGACCCCCCAGACCCCCCTGTTACATGTATGGTGTCAGGCACTTAACGCCGTTTATGGTACGGGCACCTAGGCTAGTAGCACCATATATGGTGTCGGTACCATAAAAGGCGTTAAGTGATGAAGAATTTGGTAGTTTTGTGTGAGTGTTTGTAGTATCGTGCTATCGAGTGGTTGTGTGCGTGCGTCCGAGAGTGTGTGTGTTGTCGTGTTGTGTACCAGAGCTACTAGTAAAGACTCTCAACTCCGTTTCAGTGCCTGACTGTATAAATCGATTTTTCCTATTTTTCGTTATTTAGCGAACGTTTTACACAGCCTTTGTCACAGACGACGGGCGGCATTTTATTGCAGGTTGGTATTACAGTTAAAAAGGTCTAAAACAACACTCACATTTTGACTTCACAGGATCGCTCGTGATTGCAGAAAGGACAGTTGAACTGAGTGTCCAGCGGTTCGAGAGCCTTGCGCTTTGTCGGTGCCTTGCGTTTGCTCTTCCGCTTGCCCATCTCTGAATAATCACACATCACTTTTCTCCCGTTCTCTTCTATTGTTCTAGGAGGGACGGAAACACAGCCACCAGAGACAATGATAATGAATGATTGAGATTGAGGTTTGGCGAGATCACAAGGACAACAAAATTTTTCTGATGCAAAACAACAAATCGAAATAGATAGCTACCAGTTTTTCGTTCGTCAAATTATTCAAGTCATTCTGGAAAGTGTGCAACAATGTAGTGAGGCGATGCCTTTTATACCGAGCGTTAGCTTACCCCAAGTTGCGTCAGCAATTCGTCTTCTGCAGTCGGCACAGCACAAAAACGCAAAAATTGCACAACCAAGAACCAACCTCGATCGAATCAAAATTTGAGATGATAATCGCTGGAATGGACCGCTGGAATGGAATGGAACGCCCATGATAATGGCTGGAATGGAACGAAAATCACTGAACGGCAAATTAGACCGTCAAAACGCTCTAAAAACGCATCCTGCAACTATTTACTAGACTGTATGGGTCACTGCCTCAGCGGAACAGGCATAGACTAACACTTTTAATTGAATTACATAACGCATACGCTTATGTAAGGTTTTAGGCTGAACTTGGCCCTACGTTTACTTGACAAAATAGGCTGAACTTGGCCCTACGTACACTTGACAAATTTTGAAAATTGAAAGTATGCACGTACAGTACAATGTACCATATATTCTTGATGGTAGTGATGTAAAAATTAAATTTAATTCTAATTGAAATTCGCATAATTGGCCTGTTTTTAATTTCAATTAAATTGATTTAATTGAAATTATAAACTGACTCCATAATTTAATTGTAATTGAATTGAAATTCAAATTTCATGAAATATGGTAGAGGTGGAAATTTAAAAAATAAAATCCATTGTTCTACCAGGAGTGATGCCAAAAATTCGTGTTCTTTTCTACTACGAAAGTTTAAGAGCCGGTTTTTCTAAGTATCGACTCTTCCCGGACAAATCTCAACTTTTTGTCTCCGATTTGGCTAAAATTTTATATTTTGGTTTAATTTGACCTAAGAAGACATTTTATCACCTTCCCGGCCATTTTTGAGAGGGTCACTTTTTCGACCCAACCTCAGCTTTCGGCTTATAACTCGGGAGCAAATCAACGTAGAAACTTCGGGATTGCATATTTACAATCAGAAGAGCGTTCTCTTTCAAACGATACCCTACTTGACCAGATTTTTGACAAAAAAAATTTTTCGAATCCTTTCCGGACCAGATTTGACCCCCCTACAACCCCCATTCCGATAATTTTATTTCATGAAAATGTAGCGCTATCTATTCGCTTTCGAACGCACAAAAAAAATCGAGGAAAAAAATGGGGGCAAATTGAGTTTTTGGGCCTTGAAAGTTGAAAATCCGTGAAATTTTATATAAATTTGCCCCTCAGCATGCATACACTGCAAAGAGCAGAACATGGTCAATTGTGGACCGATGTCCAAGATTTCTGTCATACATATTACATAGTATCTCTTGCATACATTGCACAATTCTGGACTTGCTTAATGCTTTCTGACGCGAGTTAGCTTGCTTCTTGGTGTCATTTATGAGTCAGTCTCTGATTCGGTCCAGTCTTGCCCCTTAGCCCTATGTCAAGTTGAAAATCGAACTTTTGTGCAGAGAGCTGTGCTTTGGTGCACTAATAGACATCCATGAGTTATGTTAAAACTTCAACAGATTTATGGATTTGACACTCCATTCCCAAGATATATGTCATCAAAAATAGGGCCACTAACTATGGGACCAAAACTTCCAACTCAGACTTCTTTCATACTACAAGAGTTGGGACTACAAAATTGGGGCTTTTAGATAAGTTTTTGAGTAGATTAAAAAATTTTGGTCCAAAACAATTTTTGAGCAAAAAATTTTTTGACCACATTTGGCGGGCCCTAGCTCGTCTGGAAGCCCTAGGCCGACTTTTTTATTTCATAAATTTGTAGCACTATCAATTTACTACAGTCTGGTGTAAACCATATATGGATATGGCCCGTTGTTTGTGAGAAATTCGTGTCGAAATGCTCGAAAGCATGCAAAGTTCTATAGTTTTGCGGCATACAAATCTCGGAATTAATGTCGGATTTCAAGCTTACTCATCAAAGTTGGGACCTCAAAATTGGAGCTTTCAGGTTTTAGAGTAGATTTAGAATTTTTGGTCCAAAATAATTTTTGAACAAATAATTTTCGACCACTAGCCGGCCCTAGCTCGTCTGCAACACCTCTAGGCTGTTTTTATTACATACACCAAACTGTAGCAAATTGATAGTGCTACAAATTTATGAAATAAAAAAGTCGGCCTAGGGGGTTCCAGACGAGCTAGGGCCCACCGAACGTGGTCGAAAAAAAATTTTTGCTCAAAAAATATTTTGGACCAAAATTTTTTAATCTACTCTAAAAGTTATCTAAAAGCCCCAATTTTTTAGTCCCAACTCTTGTAGTATGAAAAAAGTCCCAGTTGGAAGTTTTGGTCCCACAGTTAGTAGCCCTATATTTGATGGCATATATCTTGGGAATGGAGCGTCAAATTCATAAACCCTTTGCAGATTTAACATAACTCATGGATGTCTATTAGTGCACCAAAGCACAGCTATCTACACAAAAGTTCGATTTTCAACTTGACATTGGGCTAAGGACATATGACTGGACCAAATCAGAGACTGACTCTTAAATGACACAAAGAAGCAAGCTAACTCGCGTCAGAAAGCATTAAGCAAGTCCAGAATTGTGCAATGTATGCAAGAGATACTATGTAATGTGTATGACAGAAATCTTGGACATCGGTCCACAATTGACCATGTTCTGCTCTTTGCAGTGTATGCATGCTGAGGGGCAAATTTATATAAAATTTCACGGATTTTCAACTTTCAAGGCCCAAAAACTCAATTTGCCCCCCCCCCATTTTTTCCTCGATTTTTTTTGTGCGTTCGAAAGCGAATAGATAGCGCTACATTTTCATGAAATAAAATTATCGGAATGGGGGTTGTAGGGGGGTCAAATCTGGTACGGAAAGGATTCGAAAAATTTTTTTGTCAAAAATCTGGTCAAGTAGGGTATCGTTTGAAAGAGAACGCTCTTCTGATTGTAAATATGCAATCCCGAAGTTTCTACGTTGATTTGTTCCCGAGTTATAAGCCGAAAGCTGAGGTTGGGTCGAAAAAGTGACCCTCTCAAAAATGGCCGGGAAGGTGATAAAATGTCTTCTTAGGTCAAATTAAACCAAAATATAAAATTTTAGCCAAATCGGAGACAAAAAGTTGAGATTTGTCCGGAGGTTAAGGAACAAAAGTCGATTCCTAGAAAAACTGGCTCTTAAAATTAGGATTAGCTTCAAAATACACGGTTTTCTGTTTACAACTTAAAAACATATATTTTCGTTATTATTCTACATATACCATATTTTGTTTACTAAGAAACAAACAAACGTGCACTTTGCTTTGTTTAGAAACGGTCAGAAATTCAGTAAATATTCCAAAATAAAACAGGAAAATTGCTTTTGAATGCCAAAAAAGTTGTCAAAACCAGTGAAAAGCACAAATTAAGGGCTTAAAAGACTTAAATTCTGGGCGGTGGACATAATTCAGGGAATAGCCTCCTGCCTTCAAATCGAACAAAACAATCTTCCAGTACCAAAATATCCCAATCGCAATATTTTCTGATGGGATAGGGACCCATATTTCTCATACAGTCTAGTAAACAGTTGCTGGATGCGTTTAGAGCGTTTTGATGGTCTAATTTGCCGTTCCAGTGATTTCCGTTCCATTCCAGCGATTATCATGGGCGTTCCATTCCATTTCAGCGTTCCATTCCAGTGATTATCATCTCCCCAAAATTTGGTAATATTGATTCAGATCCCCGGATTCCCATTGGGTTCGAGTATGCGGCTTATTTCCCCACCTGCTGACTGCCCTTATTTTTTAAGCTTTGGTTTTAAGCTTAATTCAGTCATAGCAAGAATGCATAAAAGAGTAGCAAGAATGTGCCACTCAGCGGCCGGCCGAGTGTCGATGCGCTGTACCAAAATTACAGGAGGGGTCGCGAAATTCGCGACCCCTCCAGTAATTTCAGGACAGGTTGCGAATTTCCCGACCCCTCCAGTAATTGAGCATGCGCTTTATTGCAGCGCAACCTGATTTTTAGCGGGTTATTCAATCTGTCTTTGGGAATACATATAGCTGCCGCCGTTGATTTCTCAAGTCTACGGCAACATGATAAAGGGAAAGAAAGGTAAAAAAGCTGGAATATGCAAGCAGGTGGCATGTGTACATGGCCAAGCTCATGTGCTGCGTTCAAAATGGAAAAATTCACAAATGCAAAAAGCCTGATGCATTTCACAGATATCTTGCAATCTCGCCTTGCAACTTATTTTAGTTATTGTGATGATTGAAGATCTTAGACCAACTATGCAATGAATTGCCGTTGTAGAAAATCACTAAACATTTTGTTGACGTCATTCTTGCTCAGAAATCAGGTTGCGCTGCAATAAAGCGCGTGCGCAATTACTGGAGGGGTCGCGAAATTCTCAACCTGTCCTGAAATTACTGGAGGGGTCGCGAATTTCGCGACCCTCCAGTAATTTTGGTACAGCGCATCGACACTCGGCCGGCCGCTGAGTGGCACATTCTTGCTACTCTTTTATGCATTCTTGGTCATAGGCATAGTCATAGGTAAAGCTTACGCTCAGGCTTAGGCTTAGGAAAACAAGTTTAAAATCACAGTTTGTCGACTGGGGAGAATGGGCGGGTAATCGCGCATTCGGACCCTCAGCGTGCGTACGGAAACAGCGGCTCTTTGATTGGAACCTCTTCCAAGACCTGCAGTTTACATTTACAATTCTTGGTAGCCACACCTTGTTTCCTTCCAATCCTACCTAAAAAATTAGAGCTCTCAGACACTAACGTTGACTTTTTCTGCATTTTTTCAAATTGCGTTTCAACTTACAATTATCATGGTGCCAAATATAATCTCTTTAACGCATTAGCTCAGACAAAGTTTGCAAACCGTTCCAAGCAAACACAGTTCATTTGCAAGCATTTTTACCAAACCCTTCGCGCTGCTCTAGTCTTCCAACCGTAGTAACAACACCAATTAACGCAACCTGTGTACTGTAAAAAACATAACAACAGAAAACAGAATTGTTCTTTTATTTGTTTGTTTATTTGACAGTAAGTCAGCTACATTCCAATTTTCTGTTATTAGCATTTGGCCCCAGCCCCTTCAGGTGTCACATTGGAACTTTCAGTGTTGTCGCCCTTCTCTATCAGCACCAGATTATGAGCGAAATGCAAGCTGGCAATTTCGGCGGCAAAGCGGTGCGGTTGAAAGGAGGGTTGGACAAGCTGGATCTCTCGGTAGTTTAAATGGTGAGTCAAACGGGCAAAGTAGTTAGACAAGGATGCAGTGGGCTCTGCCAGGTCGCAAGTGCCTTGGAAGCTCTTCCAGTAACTCGTTTGTGTGTCTTCGATCACATACAGTCCGCCTTCTTGGAGACACGGAAACATGTGTTCGAAGGTAAAAATTGTCATGTTTGAGATATGAGAGGCGTCGTCGATGATAATTTTTAAGTTGGGCAGTTCGCATAAATACTCGATTACCTTTGGATCAGTCTGACTTCCATGGACTAGCGTGGTTCTGGGCGGAACGGAGAACTGTTTTTTGTGAATGTCCACAGAATAGACATTGACGTGAGCAAAATACGAATGATACATTGGAATGGACTGACCCCCATCTTTGCTAGCGTAGCCGCCTGTGCCGAATTCGATTAGGGTAAAATTGAGCGGCTTGTAGGGACAGAAGAACTTCTCGTAGACACGCCGAAAGCCGCCATGACCCTCTTTGCCATTCCAAGCGTGCATTGTGCAGTCGAGATCAGTTTTATCTCTTGATACTGCCATCACCAGTGGAGCCCCTTGTTTGAAATTCCAGTAAGCAGAAGTTCCGAATAATGCGGCATTGAAGAGCAAGAACAGTAGGAAAAGTACGTTGACATAAAAGAGAACAGAGGATTTGCTGTTAGTTGAGGTCATGGCAGAAACAAATTTAGGAACAATCCTTTGCCTCTACGTCGTTACTGTAGTCCCACCTCTGGCTGAGAGAAGAGTGAGCACTACAAAACTTGGTAAGTCGCCCCATATGACTGAGGTCAAGGTTTCAACTCAGCATACCAAAACTCTACTGAGAAATAATGTCCTGATAGGCCGCGTACACTAGGAGGTCAACCCAATAGTAATGATCAAAGACTGACAGACAGATAAGGGCAAAGCGAACGGGGGGTTTGTGACCATCTCACAAGCTCTTGCTTAGCACAGACTCAATCATTTCTCCTGCGAGTTAGCGGTCTCAAACTGTTGGCTCAAAGCCACGAGCTGGGAGTGCGGTGCGACTGCTGCAACTGCGATTCAATCTTGGCGAAATCCGCGTTCGCTTAGTCGTACGTCGGTTGCGAGCCCTTTATCTTTAGCTAGCACTGGCACCCCATCCCGTACAGTAGGGAACTGACACGACTGCGGCGACGAGATACGTTGCAAAACCTTGTACGTACGTACCGTTTAAGACAACGATGAATTTGAAAAAACAATGTGTATTTTTGTGTATAGTAAATGTGTATGTGTATATACAAAAACGGTACTCTCAGCAAACGCACTAACTCTGGAGCGAGCGAAAGTGCTGACAAACTTGGCTGACAGCGCACATAGAACCGAACAGGAACCAATGCGTCAGTTGGTGACGATTTTACGAAAATACGACAAATTCGTGACCGACGATGATAGCATACACATAACAAGAAGCAGCTAGCATGGATTCTACCGTGTTGAGACAAATTCTTGAAGACGTACAACCGATGTTGGCCAGGCAACAGGCCTATTTGAGCGAATTGAAGCGGAGAAACAAAGGGTTTTGAATGAAGGCAGTTGTGAGGGACTGCAGGAATAAGCGGGCAGAGAAACCAAGTTGGCGCAACACTTGGCTATCAGACGGTTTGAAGCTAATCGGAGAAAGAACGACTGGAAAAGCTAATCGGAGAAGCTAATTTGAAGCTAATCGGAGAAAGAAAGATTGGAATTGAACGAACTGGTTGAAAAACAACTTGAAAAACAGCTTGTAAAGTCCGATCTATGTTTTTCACTGCCGGTAGAAAGGCTTATTATAGCTCAGAAAAGTTGCAAGCGGCGCAAAATTTCTACAGTTTTTTGAAAATATCAGTGGACTTGAACCTGAACCTATTGTCCAGGTATTCTAGAAGATGGACTTGAACCTGAAATTTCGATGTTGGACTTGACTTGAACCTGAACCTATTTTATTAACCCCGAACTTTCCAACAGTAGAGTAAACCTCTAACTGCGTTCATTCGTGACTACGTTTTCTGAATCAACTACGAAAGCAGCTCTGCTCTGCTTCGCTCCGAAAAGTACGTACAGTACTGGACAGGTCAGTGTAAATGTTCAGCCGGGCCGGGCCAGTTCAAGAAAATTGATTTCCTAGAGTACTTTGAGTGTTAATTCTAGTCTGCTTATTTAGTCGATCGAGAATTTTGAGAAAAAAATGTTCATCGAGCTATTTCGCTGTCCATAAAACAGCTGAAACCCCTCAAAAGCCCTTCTCTAGTCCATTATTTCGTAGCGCTTTTATAGGCTCTATTTTGATATAATATTCGTTACGGTTACCCTGTGATTAGGCTAGAATGTGATTTGAAATTTTGGTGTAGTGCATACGTAGTTTAGCATGTCATTTTATTAGTGATATCAACATACGGGGCCGATTTTCACTACATTGACCATGAGCAATCGCAGCTTATTCTATACCAAAGTAAAGCTTATTAAATGGGCTACAAACTAGTGAAATTAAGAAGCGCCTCAAGGAGGTTCCGGCCAAGCTACAATGTATGGCCAGCCAAATGAGGTAGACAAACTCCATGGACTTATACGGTTTCGATATGGGGGGCCGAACGCGTGGCTCTATTTCCAGAAAAAGCGGTAGACTGAAGCTGTATTTTGTTTTCTTGAACGAGCAGTATCCTGAATTGTTCAGACAGCTGTAGACACCCCTTCAACTATGTATACAGCACACACAGAAGGTGAATCTACTCGTAAATAAAACTCACTGGTCTGACGATGAAAATAACTAAGGAAATGACTCAATGTGGCTTCCTGCAACATTCATAACGATAATGCGTCAGCTGCTGCTGAGAAAAGTGCTGACTGTGTGTCAGCGCACACGCATAAAATGTACTTCCTGCGACGGTAAATAATTAGTTCATAATATACAGCACATAAAAGCCTCTACAACACGTATAACAATTCTTCACTATGCACATCAAAATATCTCTAATGTTTACGTCCATGGATTCCAGAATGCCGTTTGGGAATATCAAATCAGTCAGCAAAGAGGAATTCATGGCAGATGATATGACTGCTACTGTATGCAGCGATCTAGATCAGGTTTTTGTCTCGCTGTCCAGGTATTTAACTTTCGGATTGCGGTAGTTGGTGTCAGGAAACGGACCCTGATGAGCGTATCTAAAAGACTCACTGGCCACAAACGGCTGTCGACTGCGGCGAAAGCGTCCGGGTGCGCGCTGAAACCTGACCCGCTCAACGCAGTCGTTACAGGTGAAATAGACCAGATTCCAGTCGAGACTGTAGACATCGTAGCTACCAGTCAACACACTCACAACCACTACCATGAATATTGTCCAGCCGAACACTAATGGCGGGTGCCAGAGCAAAGAAATCGTCAAAAACTCAGGCAGCTGCGTGCGCGCTTCGGCAACTACTAACGTGGTTTCGTTAGCCACGCCGAAACTTTCGCTGGTTTGGTTTTTTAGCAGCCTCTCCGCTTCATCCATATAAACTTCTGTTGCGCTGTCGTTTGATAGTTGACATCTGATTGTCTTAGTCAAGCGACCACTGTCAAACACGAAAGCTTTGGACGCGTGTTCGGCTGGTGAGTGATGGTATAGGACTCCCAGAACAACTGCAAGCAGTAGACCAGTGAGCAGTCCCACAAAAGCACCTTTGCTGTTGGCGCATGGAAAGAACACGCCAGTGACATAAACCGCTGTAATGGGCATAGTCAAGGTTCCAAGAATTAACAGCACTTTCTGACTCAAAGCCCAAAATTGCGCGTCGAATAGTAGGAGCGCAAGAGTTGCTGCAGTGGAGGCAACGCCAACAAGAACCAAAATCAACTGAAAGGCAAACAGTTGTCGTTGATCTTTGGAATTTCCGAATCTAGTTCTGGTCAGATCGGTCCAAATTACGGTAGCGGCTGCCACACACACTGTAGCCACAGAACACACTCCTGCCCAGACGAACGGCGTCCAAAGAAAGCCTGAGAACGGTAGACAAACTGACCAAATGGCCTGGACCATTTTGAGCAAACCTGCAATCAGAGATTTGCGTTCCATGTGGCAGTACTGCGAAGAGTACTGCAGATAGATCAGCCCCAAAGTTGCGATGAGCGCGAATAGAATCACCGTCCATAGAGCGGTCAATGCCAGGCCGTAGCGCAACTTTTTTGAACTGACAGTCGAGTGATAATGTTGGAAAAATATTTGGTTTGACATCATAACGTGCAGCGAGAGCAGAAAAGAGCTCACAATAACCGCCACCGCATCTGGATTGCCGTTCAGAGGTTCTACGTCGATCTTGGGCAGTGCCAGCGAAAGCAAGGCCGTTCTGTTGTCGAAATCGCGCTCGAAATGATTCCATAAGTGCTTTCCGAAAATTGAGCTGAGGCAAAACAACAGTCCGAAGACCAAAGTGCAGCAGTTTCCAGCGATAGCGGCGCTGTAGCCGCCGACAGTGACAGACATGACAGCAACGAATCCAAAAATTAAGCACAGATGCCACAGTTCGAAAGGGAATAAGGCTTTGGCGTACTGCGCTACCAATGCCAGCAGAACGATACAGTAGACGACAGCTTCAAGTACAAACAGAACAGCTGCCACTCTTCTTAGCAAACTGCTGTTGAAACGGTCTTCCAAGTACTGGTAAATGCTGGCTGACTTCGAGTAATGCAGTATGGGCGCGAAGAAGATGAACGTTAATGCCAGTGCCAATAAATAGCCCAGAATTGCTGCCAACCAACTGCCCCCGTGTTGAAACTGCAGTTGAACAGGCAGCAGCATAAAAATCGGGGTCAGCAAGAGGAGACTGATTGAGAGACTGAGCTTGATGTATCCAGTTTCGGACACGCCGTTAATAAAGGTGTGTACGTTTGACACATTGCTGCAAAGACCGAACCAGATAATTCGAAAGACAGGGTCCAAAAAGACGATCGAAAAGCTGAGATAAAGCCAGACAAGCTGCTGTGCCATGGTGCGGGAGGGTATCTGAAATAGGAAACGGTTATATTGACTCAATAATAATGAATGTCTACGTGTTGGACACCGGGCAAACAACCTAAAGCTGTAACCGGAGTCGGTACTACAACAATATTGGAATTAATGTGTATGCCGAGGCCGGTTTTTGAGTTGAAACTTCTATGTCAGCTTAGCGGCCGAGCCAACTCTCAATTTGGTAGTGCAGTCCTGTTTGTAGTTGATGAAAATTTTCCGACACAAAATGCCGGCCAAATCTACGCAGTCAGTCAGTCAGTGAGCGGTGGGGCGCAAGCGAGGCGACATTTAACAAAAGACAAACAAGCGGGTAACAAAGTGAAGCAGTTGCGCAAGAGTGAACGCCAGCCGGCCAGAAGCTTTTGCTGCGCACTGATGCGGGGCCTGGCACTCAATGACGGAGCGGATTTTTTAAAAATCGCCGTGAGATCCCGATCGACGGCCGCTTAACGCAAGGCCACTGCACTGCCGCCACTTGTTCTGCAACTGGACACGGTCACTGCGCACTTCTCTCTGGTCGCATCCACCAATCCGAGGCCTTACCATTTATTGCCAAACATTTCTGGACTCCTCTGTCTGCAGCAGAACTGCCACTGCAACAGGGCGTGGCCAGATGTCGCCGACACCCGTTCACTGTCGATCGCCTCCCAACAAAGGAAACGCACCTCCGACAACCGCAGCGGCTACAAACCGCTGCACCACTACCAATTGCTAATTCATTAGACACACAAGCCTAACAGCCGCCTAATAATAGTGGAAATCGATAAATTACCAATGTCCATTAAGTGGATTTGACAGCTAATAAGACAAGAGGGTTGTGGTGTGGTAAGCACAACAATTAGCCTGATCTGTAAACGGCCGAACGGACTGACTCACCCGAACAGACAGAGCCATTTATTCAGTTCATATACACTGCGGCAGGCTAAAAAAGTTGGCCAACGTTTATCGTGTGCACCGGTCTAACTGCAACGGACTAACATCAGCGCTAAAGGCTAGCTAGGCTACATAGGACAACAAAAACTAAAGTTGAGCGATTATGCTTGTAGAGCTTTTTCGATATTGTCCAATAGGCGGCTGGCGCCAATTCTGAAGTAATGAGGCGTAATCCAGGCCTCGCCGCAGATTTTCTGCACCAACACGCGGTATGCTAATGCTTCTTCAGGAGTGCTTATGCCGCCTGCTGGTTTGAAACCAACCTAAAAGTTACGCACATCAAATTAAACCAGAAGGAACCGGTTGGCTAATAAATCGAACAGATCCAACTGGCATATCCATAGAAAATATACAGTATAGATAAAAAAAATGTCCCATCGCTTTTTCGGCCTTCACTCAAACGTTTCGTTCTCAGTCACTTCTTTACCGATTTGGCTCAAACTTTCAGCAAAAATTAACAACATGGTTGGCTACGTATTCTGGAAGTGTGGTGCCAAAATTCCGACTCATACTGGTTTTATGACCCGAAAACTAGGAATGAGGGTGGTCCACGCAAATTTATTTTTTTTCGGTAATACAAGGAGTAAAGGCCTGAAACTTGCAGGAATGATTGGTGTTGCTATTGGACATAACATACTAAGCGGGCAGCCCTGTAGCTCAAAGGGCAGTAAAATGGGGGAATTTCAAAAACGTGACGAAATATGACTTTTCTTCGTAAAAACGGCAAAATGACGATTCTAAAGATTTTCAATTTCCAAAAAACGCTGCACGGATGGTTTCTATGGTGTGGAACAGAGCTTAAATATCAGGTTCATTTATTTGTCGAACTTCCTGCTACAATCTGTGTTGATTACAACAGATTCAGTGCTTTGATTCTAGAAGGTGCAGATTTCTTAACTATGGGATTTTCACTCATGTTTTTGAAATTCCCCGTTTTAGTGCCCTTTGAGCTACAGGGCTGCCCGCTTAGTATGTTATGTCCAATGGCAACACCAATCATTCCTGCAAGTTTCAGGCCTGTACTCCTTGTATTACCGAAAAAAAATAAATTTGCGTGGACCACCCTCATTCCTAGTTTTTGGGTCATAAAACCAGTACGAGTCGGAATTTTGGCACTAAACTTGCAGAATATTTAGCCAACCATGTTGTTAATTTTTGCTCAAAATTTGAGTCAAATCGGTAAAGAAGTGACTGAGAACGAAAGGTTTGAGTAAAGGCCGAAAAAGCGATGGGACATTTTTTTTAATCTATACTGTATTATAATAGTAGAAAGACAGTACGTAAAAGCTTAGTGGTCTGTCTGCTGCACGTTCGTTGAGGTTGGTGAGGCAAGGCAGTGGAGAAAAATACCTTAATGCCAGTCTTTTCATGAAACAGTCGAATCGCCTGACACATAACGTAGCTGACTTCTAGAGTTGCGTTTGTTGACTCTTTCCCTGTACTCGTTTTGATAAAATCAGAGCCTATAGTGGTAACACTATACGTTACGTACTGTACATAATTCAATGTACCTACATATATGTGCATTATTGTACGTACAAAGCTGGGGGAATCCTGGTACAAAATAGAGTTTCATTCAGCTCTAGGCTAAAACAGTCTTTCAGCGTCCGTTCTTTTCTTAAAACAGGGTTTTCAGGACTAAAAATAGAGTCTGTCTATCTGTCCCGAGTAAAAAATCCTGTCTGAACTGCAAAATTGCCCTAGCAGTCTTGGAAACCTAAATTAGGTTTCCAAAACCTTAATTATGGTTTTAAAGCGGTCACAACACAAAACCTTATTTTGGGTTGATACTAGTCTTACTGGGCGCAATGAATTTATGTACATATAGAAACTCAAAATAAGGGTTCAGTGTCCCCAAAAAAACCGGTTTGAGGGAAATCGTCCGATAATCGAGTCTGGGGATACAAACAACCTCCATTTTCACTCAACTACTGTACCTACATGTACGTAGTACGTATGTATGCCGTTGCCGACAGTTGGTAGAAGTATGTAAGTACCACTACCACGTAAGTAAGCACGTTAATTACCAGCCATCATTGACACAATGCTAGCTTTGTAGATGTTGTCGCATGTTTTCAAGTCTCCTGTTGCAAGAATGGTCTTCAGGTGAGCGTTTTTGCCGCATAGATCACGCATTTCCTTCACTTCGGCGTGTACGGCTAAATACAAAGCGTGTTTCCTCAATAAGATTGACAGATCGGAGCGCACTGGTGACAATTTGCTGGCCTAAAAGACGGCATAGTGGAAATTCCTCCGATAGACACTCCTCCGGTGGAAATTCCTCCGGCCAGAACTCCTCCGGTAGATATTCCTCCTTGTGGAAATTCCTCCTCGTGGAAATTCCTCCGTTTTGAATTCCTCCTGGTGAAAATTCCTCCGTTTAAAATTCCCCCTTCTGAAATTCCTCCGTTTTAAATTCCTCCGCTTAAAATTCCTCCGTTTTAAATTCCCCCGTTTTTAATTCCTCCTGATAGAAATTCCTCCGTTTAAAATTCCTCCTGGTGGAAATTCCTCCGAACATTATCCTGATTCTGAGGCCTTTTCTGCATCATTTTACTTAGCATTACATTCGATCTGTACCGTCTTTGGTCTTTGATTGACCTGTTAGTTGAATGTTACTCTCTATAATAGCGTGTTTATTGCCTGTCAGTCAAGATAATTGGTTCACTTATCGCCTGGGGCGGACAACAGGAACCGGCTAACTTTGTTAATGAGGTTTTAGCCGCTCCACACCAATCAGCATCAGCGCAAAGGTTGCTGGTTGCCGGACCGGTAATACTGTGGTCTGTGGCTAGGTTACCTGGTCCTTGACGTATCCGGATCTCGTACACGCCTGTTAGCATGGCGGAGCGGGTTTTTTAATTCGACTATGATGTGACAGGCTCAGAAGGAGGAAAACCTCTCCTGACCTGCCGGGGTTACCGTTACACTGTAAAGGAACTGAATCCCGCTCCCGCCAATCGAGTCATCTGGACCTGCGCGTCCACAAACCGGTGGAGAGGGCGCGTTTGGACCGATGGCGGAAGCCCAGCTACGTGTTACCCCTCTCGGAGCACGTGTCCAGCCCAGCTGCCTGTCCGATTCGCCTGGAGTGAAAGCCAAGAGTCAAACGCAAAAGTTGGTCAAGGAGGTTCGGTGCAAGCCTACATCAATCCTAGAGAGCTATACAACAAATACCGTTAGTTCTTGTTTTGACAGTTACACTATAAAAATGTCGCTCTCTGAGATACTGTAGGCTACTTAGTGAATTAATGTACTTGTACGATTAAATTCAGTTAGCCCTAGGGAACCTCCAGTAAGTAGGTAATGAACCATCCCATGAACACTGGCAGGCCTAACTAACTGCTGTGCGCGCGGTGCACGCTCTTAATTGTTCGGCGGCAATTTTAAACTCGCTTCCGGTAGGCGGACTAGGGAAGGAAGACCGCCGCTACTGTTGTTTGGGTTTTCAGGAATCGGTTCGGCATTGGTAGGTATAAAAAATACCGGTATGCCAGTATTTATCAGGTAGTGGTTAAAAAATTGCGTAGACCCAATCCGCTACTGTCACTATCACTGAATCAATACTACATTCTTGTAGTCCGTTATTCTACACTCTTACGGTACTGCAAAACATAAAGACTGTGTATACGTAAACTGGCAATGACACACTGTATAACACGGCATTGGAACCTTGGAGGTAACTTAAGTTGAAAGGGGCAATTTAAAACGGAGGAATTTCCACCAGGAGGAATTTAAAACGGAGGAATTTAAAACGGAGGAATTTTTAACGGGGGAATTTCAGAAGGAGGAATTTAAAACGGGGGAATTTCCACCAGGAGGAATTTAAAACGGAGGAATTTCCGCCAGGAGGAATCTGAAACAGAGGAATTATTTTCGGAGGAATCAAAAACGGAGGAATTTCAACCAGAGGAATGTCCACCAGAGGAACTTTTTTCGGAGGAATTTCCACCCAACCTAAAAGACGACGTGTCAGAAAAGAGGAAGGCATATCTACCTTCCCAGTCGCCCATTAGGGCTGCAGACCGGTTGAGCACAGTATCAATTTCGTTGGCGCCGTCTTCAATCGCCAGTTTGATCTCCAGCAAACGTGATTTTAGTTTGTACTGGCCGGAAGGAAAGCCTCCGGCCACTGAAACAAAAGCCAAATTATTTCACATTTATGCAGATATCAGCTGCAGCGTGTAAGTGTTGTGATGACGCGTGTGTGGCAGGCAGTGATTCTGTGCAGTGTGTTGGTGCAATTTGTCGGGTGCGACAAGCCTCCTCCAGGCTGCGACAAAGAGTGTGCGTCGATGGGCATTGAATGTGTGCGTTCGTGCGCAGGAGGTGCGTCCTGCTGCTGTCAAGCAGCTACTGACGATGAAGAATTGCAGAAGTGGTGTCAGCAACGATGTCAGCAACTGTCTCCCTGCAGCTCTAAGTGTGCCGTCAGTTTCTGCCAGAAGAAAAGAGTCAAACGGAGCTTGAATTGGTGTAAGTTGTTCTTTACCGTCTCTCCTTTCAGGAACACTACCGTTCTGTTCGACTACTTTTTAAATACATAAATTTGTGCTCGGATACATGCAACGCAAACGCGCCAACATGCGACGAACACAATTGATTCGCGCTTAAAATTAGCAATTTGTCGGTGTTCGCTGTTCCAAATGGGCTAGGGTAATTTTTAAAGGGTTATCGCTCAATAGTTTAGGCATAAAGTCGTGTCAGTCGTTGGCCCATTCTGACTCACGCCTCACCAAAAGAGTGTGCAAGAGAGACTGCATGCAAGAGTGATTTTAGCCATTCGGCCTTTGATGCAATGTACATGAGTTGAATTTGTATAACGTACTAATGCGCTAAAATAAACCTACCTGATGCGATTTGAAGTGGCTGATTTCGTCTTTTCTGTTCAATTCTGCAATTCACATCGACCACTCTCGCTGGGTAGACGCAGACGGCAGCGCAGTAAATGTTGTCGGCGATCAGGTCGAGAAGTCTCAAGGTGTCTTTGCTGAGAGGTCGCAGCGCTCTGTCCACCAGTGCTCGCACCTTGACTGGAGTGTCGTCGCCAGAAAGCGTGGTCAGATCCAGGTACGAAATTAAGTCCAGCAGTTGAGTTTGCTGCAAAATGCTCGTTCAGCTCAGCAGCCACACACTCTGACCGTACCTCGGTGGCCAATTTTCGAGCTTCTTCTCTGATTTCGTTGCAATAAGCTCGGATGCCGTCATCACTGAACGAGAACGGCGCTTCTAGCCAGCCGGCGTCGAAGTCTCTGGGTTCATTTCGATTCGGCCCATCGCTCTCGCCGTCGCCGGGTTTGCTGCCGAACAGCATGTTCCAAACGCTCAGGCCGACCACCATTTCGACGGATAAAGAATAGCTCAAATAGTACAAGTTGTTTTGCGCAACAGCCGGCCCTATCAAGATCAAGCCGGGCAGCGGCGCCGCGGCGTGCACACAACACGTGATGGCGAGATAAGGAAAGCAACCTTGCCGTCTGGCCGAAAATGTCGGCGCTGCGGTTTGTGGTGTCGGGCGGCAGATGTCGCTGAGATAAGCGATTTGGCAGGGGCCGTCGCTGCCACGTTTCCTGAGGCGGGCGCGGCCGGAGCGAGCGCCTTCATTGTGTGTGCGTGTAGAGAGAGAAGGCCGCGCCAGCAGCGTCGAGCGTTCATCATTTGGATGTTGTTGTGAAGCGGTGTGTCTAGAAAAACGCGATGCACTGAAAAACTGGAAAGGCTGGCCCCGTTCGAGACGATGTCGAGTGGTTCACAGGACAGCTTAGGGATGAAACGCTGAGAATGACTCGCGAAACCCGCCATCTGCAAGTCTGCAATGTGCCCGACACTATCGCCGACGACAAATTGCTCAGTTACTTTTCCAGGTTGGCTACTATTTTGTGAGTTTGAGTTTTACAACAACCCGCCGTTGCTTTATTTTCAGCTATGGTCGAGTTCAAAAAGTGGAGCGCCTGGGCGACAGCAGTGCGTTGGTGAGCTTCGTGGACATTCGAACAGCTAGCAAAGCTCTCAACTCCACTCTGCTTCTGGAAGGCAGCCAATTGAAGGCCAATTTTCACGAACCTCAGGACCCCAGCACTCCGTTCCAGTACAACAACAATAACAATAGTCTGAACAACGGCGGAGGCGGCACGACGGGGTAAGAGGCTGGGTTCCTTTCCTTGTGTCTTGTGGTCGAATGTGAGCGCCAGGTTTTGCTTAGATTCCTCTAAGCAGCATATACCTTGTGATCGTGTTTGTGTTGTGCCTGCTGCTGCTGCTGCCTACACATTGGGACGCCGATTGCTGCACACGGCAACACATTAATTTAAATGGCGGGATGTTTAGCGCTCACGGATTTTTATCACTCAGGAGTTTAGACCGTTCCACTTATTACTGGCTCTGCAGCACGGATCAATTACTATTAGACCACTCTGTTTAGACGCTGTGCATGGAGGACGATGGACCTGAACTGTGCTTAGTTGGTTATTGCGTAGAGGCTGTGATTGGATTTTACCTGTCATGTGTTAGTAATGGTCGAGTGTACGGTGTTGCCGTGGCAGTCAGTGTGCTGATTAATCGTTCTGCGGTGATTTGCCCTGACAGCGTGTGGTTTTGTCAGCAGCAGTGGCGGCGCGCTCGTCGGTGGGCCGAGCGAAGAGAATAAATGCCGAGCAGAGCAGAGCAGATTGGGTGGTAGCTTCGTTAGGAGGTTCGGCTTATCATTAGACGTCTGTTGCAGCCGGCCTTAGTGGGTGTGGCCATTCAATGCCAGATATAATCAAGGCCTTTTGCCTTGGCTTTACGTCAGCAGAGCAGCGCGGCCGACGGCCCAGTCGTTACGGGCCTGGCTCGTTTCTTCAAAACAGCCCACAGGCCCCGAGCGCTTCAATCAACTGCTGCTCTGCTGTGCCAGTATACGGCCACTACAGACAACACTGCCTTTGCTTTGCTCTCTGCCTGTCCGTCCTTACCGTAGCCGTTTTGCTCTGCACAATTAGGGCAACGCCACTATTGACTGAGAGAGAGGACAAAGCTGGGTCGGCAGCACGCATCTATTGGACTCGGTGGTGCGTAGGCTGGTTGTGCTGGCCGGCCCGGCCTGGCCTTGCAGGGGGCTGTCTCACGCGGCAGAATTGATCGGGCTCTCTCGGACGCATGCACATAGTGTCGTTTAGTGGTTTCGTTTCTTTTTCACTCCTTTTCTTTGGTTTAGACGTGGTCTCCGTGCGAGCGCTCCGTTCCGCAGAGCCGGCAATCGGCAGCACCACGACAGGTCAGTTGAGTTGCGTTTGGCTTCGCTTTCTTCTGCTCTCCTTGTGTTGCTTGCACTTGCGTTTGCCGTCCGTCCTGCTTTAACATTTGGCCAAAGTGCACTGCTCTTACGCACACCTATATTGACTGTGTAAACGCGGCCGAGCTGAGATAGGGCCTAGGCGGCGCCGGCTAGCCTTGGAGGGGCCGTCTCTGGCACGCAATTGGCTGCTTGCATTGCAGGTACAACGGCAATTGTCAGTCCGGCTCGCGACGGCGCGACTACAAGTTATGGAACGGCTCGGCAGACGAGCGGCGCCATCGACCGACGCAGCAGTCGTCCTCCTGGGATGAGCGCAGCAGTGCGGACGGCAGTCACCACTCCTCGTCGAGACGCAGTCTCAATTCGGGCGGCAGGTAATATTTGGCAGTTTTTCTGCTGCGCCAGATGGGTGGCATTTACGTGATTGCAGACAAAACTTGGAGCGCCGTAGGCGTCGCTCCGCCAGTTCTAACAGTCGCTCCAGGAGCCCGTCTCATCGCTCGTCGCGCAGTTCGCTCAGTCCGGGGTAGGTCTCCTCTGCCTTTCTCTCTTTATTAAGTCCGATTATTGGCCAGCGGTCTCTTGGCGTCATGCCAGAGGCCACCCTCAAAAGCAGATCTACTTGGATTTATGGCTTAGTTGATTTTGGAGGTGGTAAAATTTATAAAGTTGAAAGTGACTTGTGTGTTTGCTGGTGGAAACTGATTATGAAAAATTGACTCCTTTTCCTGCAGTGAGAGCTGTGTTGTAGTGCGAGCGTGAGCAGCAGAGGCAGTCGAGCTGCGACACGCACAGCGCCCGAGCCGTCAGTGGCGGCAACAGCTGCGAGCTCGTCGCAGACCGACAACGGAAGTGCCAAGCGCGCCGACACAGAATCCCCGAACGGCGTCGGCGTCGATGGCATTATAGTCAGGCAAGCTTGCGCACGCCCGATACATTGACCGAGTAATAAATGCCGCCCGCTGCAGGAACCTCCCGGTGCGTTCGTCAGATTCGAGCTTAAAAGACGGTCTCTATTTTACCTACAAGAAGCTGGGCAAAGTGATCCGAGTGCATGTGGTGGGCGAGGCAGAGAACCGCTACGGAGTGGTCGTGTTTAAGAAGTGAGTGTGTGTGTGTCGCTAGCGCGCCATCGATCGGTGTTGCTGTGGCGACGGTCTAAAACTTGACGACAAGTGAGCGTCTGTCGTGGTCGGTGGCGGTTGAGGCGGAGAGAGAGAGAGAGAGAGCCTGAGTGAGCTGTGCCTTGTTGCAGGGGCGTCGATCTGAACAAGACTGTAAAGGAGACTGATAATGAGATGTTCTTTGGCAGTCGGATTAGAGTGGAGCAGGCTCCGCAGAGTGTGCTGGAGACGGCCGACGACAACGAGAAGAAGCCGCTAGAGAAAGAAATCGACGAGCACCACCCGCGCTCCTCGCGCACTCTCTATGTGGGCAATCTGGAGACGCGCGTCACCGAGAACGCACTCAAAGACAGATTTGGCCAGTACGGCATCATTATTGATGTGGATGTGAAAAACCGAGACACTCCCGCGCCATTCGCCTTTGTTCAATATGCCGACATTAGCTCCGTGATCAGAGCCATTCAGGCAACCGAGGCTGGCAGCAAGCAGGGAAAGGGAAGGCCTAAGGTAATCTTTGCTTTTTACCCGCTGACGCACTACCTGTAAATCGGAACTGAGCTGACAGTAATGTTTACTACCTGACATACATGTAACAGGTCATCCGCCGAAGGGGGTTTTGGGGCTGGCGCCGGCATTCGTTAAAGTCACTAATTTGGGCTCAAGTACAGCTAAAAAAATCTGTTTTACAGGCGATTTTGGTATTTTTTGTTTCTGAAATTTTAAAAAATTGCAAAAATTGCTCAAAAAATTACTTGCCAGAAAAATCGTCTCAGGAGGCTGGCCTAAGTCGGGTGGTTCGCAGACCCTTGACCCCTCTGTCCCATGTATGCAACGTGACTGGGATACAAATGTTGGTTTTAAAACTTAAAACAATATTGGTGTGACAGCGTGGTTTGTGCAGAGATATGAACGAAGCGATTTTTTTTCAATCAAGGTTGGACGAATGCTCAATGCAATGCGAGACATGAGTCAGTAGGCAGTCATGCAAGCATGGAGGGAGACAAAGCGGGAACAATTTTTTGTATGTCCTGAGCAGTAAAATGAGCTAACATTCTTGCGTTCGTCATTATTGCAGTTGTTAGGCTCAAAAGTAAGAAAGCCTACTTATTAAAGCTTGAATATGCAAATTAGGGGAAAAATTCAGATACAACACTCCAGATTTTATCTGGCACGTAGCATAAGGTTTCTTTTTCACTTAGACCAACAGCAACTGCTTACGGAATTTTACACAGTCGTTTTCAAACTGGTTTGTTTCTCTGTTCTTTCAAACGTATTTTGTTGTCTACCGTTAAGCAGCGTGAGAAAGAGAACCAATTCGAACGAAAATTTCGAGTAATATTTGTCAAGGAAAGTTGTTGAGTTCGAGGTAAAGCTTTTAATTCATCGTTCGTTTTGCGTTGAATGACAGTTCTACAGTGGGTGTGTAGTTGTTGTTTAAATGGTAGTCGTTATTGCTACAGCTAAATTTTGCTTTTAAATTCTATGGAATTTTTTGCAAACAGTAAAAGGGAAATCAGCAAGCAAGTAAAAAATTTTGTAAACAAACAAACAAAACAAAACAACACTGAGCTTTTTGTAACAACGGCTAGATTATCGTATTCTTGTGTCTAATGTCCAAATTTTTATAAAGTCATTAAAAAGTTCGCGGTAAAATTCACTAATAGCATTATTAGGTTCCGTATAGATTTGCTGCCTGTCAATCCAGCGTATTAGCATCCTTCGGTTACGTAAATTCGTACTGATTTATTGTTTTGCAAAGATTGGTTATATGCTGTTCGGGTGCAGTGAAAATGGCAAAATGCAAGTTTGTCGCAACCTAAATCGAATTCCGGTTTGTAGCAGCGAAAATTGCACTCCTCTGTCTGGGCCGGTTTATGCTCGTTTTATTGAAGCAAAAACTTTTTTAACTGCCACTGTGCATAGAGCGCCTTTGTTGTTGCGACAATAGCCTCAATTCTGCTGTATTGTGCGCTGTTGCGTGAAATCTAATGCTCTGCAGTGGCAAAACTTCAGGTTGGATTCGGCAAGACGTTGCAGTCGAACATTGTTTGGGTGGACGAATTGCCTGATCTGGACGACGAGTACATCATGCGCAAGATGCGCTTGTACGGCGACGTGCAGGATATGCTGGTGGACCATTATTTGCACCAGGCGCTTGTTACCTACCACAACGTGGAATCTGCTATCGACGCCGTTAAACAACTGAAGGCGCGAACGCGGACGATCGGAAATGTTTACGTGCAAGTGGACTATGGCTCTGCGCCCCTGCAGGATTTATTTATTGACCGCATGTATCGCAGCAAACAGTGTGCCAAAAAGGACTCCACCTCTGCTCCGCCTGCTCCAATCCCTCTTGCTGCCGCCCCTCTTAATTCATTCCCTGAAACCAGCATTGGATCCAGACACAGCTCTGCCTCCAGGTCTACTGGCTCGAGGTCCGTTTCTTCTGTCTTCTGCTTTGCCTCTTTCGCTCCTATATAAGCAGACTTGTACATGTGCATTGGGATAGGGGGACAAAGAGGAAACTCTACTAACAGTTTCCAGAAGCGGTTAGGAAGCCTCCTTGTGCTTTTTTTAGGACACAGAGATCAATTTTGGCAACTACGTACTCTTGGGCCAGGCAACTAAGCACTGTACCCAACATTTTCGTCTAAAATTTTGTTTTTTTTGGGCAAATTTTATGTTGGAAGAAAACTTGAGCAGTTTTTAATTTTACGAAATTTTGATTTTACTGAAAAATGAATTTTAGCCGAAAATTACGATTTTTTCACAAAAATTTCGTTGTGAATTTAAATTTCCCACTAACATTTGAATTTACTGATAAAGTGCCAGGGCAACTACGCATGGAGACCTGGCTGACCCCCTGAGCTGCCGACCATGCACATTGATGCAGACAGACCTTTGACGTTCTGATCAAAAATTTGTTAAAATTTGTATGTTGTCTTGTTGACCACTGCTCCGCAGCAAACAATTTGTCTGTATGCTAAGAACCTAAACTTTGTAAGCATTACGTTTACTTTCGATTCCTGTTCTAGTGTGACCTAGCTACCTGACTAAAAAGAGGGGGGTTGGGATCCGGCACCGTCCGGGATCTGAGCCCAAATTCCGGCGGAGGTGGGTAAGGTACTAAAAAACGCTTGAAAATCGCAGTTTCGGCTAAAAAGCGCTAATTTGGGCTGAAATAAGATTGCCCAAATTTTGACTAGGTATGGAAGCGGAAGAGGGTAGTTTTGCTCAATTTTTCTGAAAGTGGGAAAAATCGAAAAATTTTTTAAAAATGTAAAGGTTAGAAAATTTATTTATAATCATGAAATCTTACTGTCTTATCAATACTCACACTCGTCGGGCAAACAACCGTTGCCCTCTCCTTATTCTCTGGGCATTCATATTCTTTATTCATATTCTGTCGGACGGAGCTGATAATAAATTCGTTGATTCATTAATTTATTTCAGGAATCTGTAATTCCTGCTCCATCTAAGCACTAAACCAATTATGTTCACCACTTCTTTACATCACAAAATTTTGGCCTTGATACTTGAATCATTTCTATTTTTTATCGAAGACTGTTTAAAAAGTTGTTGAAAATTTTCGGTTTTAAAATTATCAAAATTCAATCTTATCCTATTCGGGGTGGTACTTGGGCGAAGCGGCGTAAGGCCGACCCTGATCTTGTATACCCTCATACTGAGTGCCCCTTAGTTTGACCCATCCTTTTCGGTAGTTTTTAGTTGTGGCGAAGGTAAAGCAGCCTATTTTAACAAAGATTTATGCAAAACAACATTAATTTTAGCCACAAAAATCGGACTACGGTCGCTTAAACTTCTCATGAGACGTTACCACTCCAGCCCACCTAGAAATTCAAAAAATTTCCGTTCGCCTGAAACTTGCAAAAATCAATTACTGCTTTCTAATTCTTCAATTGTTGTGGTAGTTTCTTAACGTATTTTGCATTCTGTTTAGGTAGTAGACACTGTTGTTAGGGTCAAAAATTTAACAAAAACCTATTTTTTAAATTTTTTGAAAAATCAATATGCAAATTAAGGTAAATATTGGAAAAATTCACGTACATAATACATGCAATTTTTTGTAAATTCTCTGGAAGCAGCCAACATTTTATGTACCAACCTGCAAAATACTTCTTTTGCACTGAGCCTAACGGCGACTGCTTAAGAAATCCTTGCTTAGGTTCATCTAGAAGTGCCTCTAAAGACAATTTTCGGTAAAATTATGCAGTTATAGTCAGTGTTTGACCTGTATTTTCGCACAGGTTTCTTAACTGACTTGAGGTGTAAAAGTGGAAAATTTGTTGTAAGTGCAAGTACCTGTACTAAGCACGCTGGACCCCTTTTAAGACGATTTTCAAACATTTAAAAAAAGCAAAAAATTTTGGCCTACAAAAATTTTTTTAACAACTGTGGTAGTAGATCAACCTCGACGATTGACTGCTGGTTATGCGGATGATTATTTTGCAATTAAACTTTGCGTTTTTATGAAACCAAGATCTTTACTACCTCAACTATTAGTTCTGATTTGCGATCTTAAAGGTCTGTAGTTAGCTTAGATTTGTAATGAACTATTTTTCTACGGAAGCTCATTATAGTTGCAGTAGCTAAAAATTGTCTATAGATATTTATTGCTATACCATACCAGACAGTGGAGCGAAGTGGTGTGTGCTAAGTGAATCTGTTTTCAGGAGCCAGTTCCCAGTGTCGTCGGGTACGTACTACAGTAACGGTCCGAGCACATCTAGTGGGCGTCGTGACAGTACCACCAAAGATACCTCGTCCTCGCACCGAAGCGGGTATTCAGTGACCAAAGAAACCAACAGCCGGCGTAGCGACAGTCATTTGCATTCGTCGTCGCACGCCAACAGAAGCCATGACGGGCACGTGCCTCCTGCACAGGACGACAGGGCCGTTCGGCAGAAACCAACCAGAAGTTCCAGTTCCAGTTCGGCCAACTCCAGTGCCGGCAGTTCCAGTGAGTGCAGCAGCAGTGACTCCGAAACTTCGGAAGAGGCCGTTGGCATCTGCAAAGGCGAACAGTCGGCCGCTGCTACTTCTGCCGTTGCTGCTGCTGAAGCACCACCACCACCGGCTCCTGTCCCGCCTGTGCAGCCTAGCGAGGATGACTTGAGTAAGCTGGCAGAGGAGCGGGATAATATTTTGCACCTGCTTGAAAATCTGCCTGATGACGAAACGACGTCTGACTGCTCACAGTCGCAACAGCGCAAGCCTAAACTCAGTGACGTGTTCGATCTTGACTGGCAGAAGAATAAGCAGGCGTCGCCAGAAGAGTGCTGTGCATTGAAGTCGGCGCGCGGTCTGCTTCAGAGACAGTCTTCAATTAGCGCCTCTTTCGAACAGCAGGATGTTGAGGCAGAGAAAGCGGCTGCCTTATGTGCGCTTGACGTAGAATCGGAGGACGGCTCAGTCGAGTTCAAAAAGCGGCAGAGGGTGCGGCAGTTTCAGCCTCGCACAAGCAGCACTGACGGTGATCTCAGTAGCGACACGGCGCATTTACCTGACGATTCGGCGGCCGCAAAACCTGGCGAGCCCGATCCCGAGACGTCCAAGTCACCAAGGGAGTCGAAAGACTCGGGCTTTTCGGAATCGATAGAGGTGAAGGAATCGCTGCATTCGAGTGAAGATGTGCCGGTGCCCTGTACCTCAGTTTCCGATGCCAAGGCTGAACACCGCGCGGCACTGATTGCGGACTCACTGGTAAAGGTCCTAACGCCAGAGTTAACCATGCATTTGGTGAAGAATTCGCCGGTGGGCTCGCCAGTCAAGAATTCAGCCACATTTTGTAATCCTGCAAGCAAGAACAGATCTGTCTCAGGGCTTCATCACAAGCACATTCCCAGAAACATACCTTTGGAAGCGAAGGCTTCTACAAGTTTACTGGACCCTCGGTCCAACCCCCCAATCATTGCAGTCGTTGAGAGGCTCAGTGTGCCAGAATTCGGCAAAGCTTTCAGTCGACGGCTCAGAGTGGACACTGGTCGTCATTCCGGAGGTGAACTTAGTCAGTCTTTTGACTCTGGCGGAGAGCCATCCCCTGCCTTCAGTGGTCACTATCCTCTGTCGCGGTCAGCAAGTGGCTCCAGCGATATGATCGTTTGTGGAGAGAGCGGTCTGCCCACTCCCACCACAGACATTTTTGGCAATGATTTGCGATCACCCCCTCTGGGCGCTTTAGATGCCCTCAGTCGTCCATCACTGGAAGAACGAATTAGGGCGCTGGATGCCAAGTTCTCTGCCATTGATGAAAAGATGCAGAATACCAGGCGGACTTCTATAGACCGCAGCAGTTACAGCAAGTATGTGGTTAAAAAGAAGCCCTCTGTGTCGGGACTGGGGTCAGCGTCATCCTCTTCCTGGCCGCCGCAAAACCAGCAGGCTGCAGTTGTAGAGGAGGTTGAGAGCAAGCCGGTGCATAAAAGTAGCATTTTCGATCAGGACATTGAACGCCTGAAACGAACTGAAGAAACCTTTGCACCTTCTCCAGTGAACAGACTGAACAAGTCGGCCGACTGTGTTACTTCTGAGCTGGATGCAAAACTGTCAGAACGTCTGCTCCACAGTACTGCTCCGCCTCGATCACGCCGCAGTGAGGGTTCCAATCATCCCAAAGAAATGAAATCTCCGCTCAGTATCCACATTCCGCCCCCGCCGGTCGAACAGTCGGCGCCCTTATCTGCAGGGATTCTGTCACCGCCGCCCTTACATGGCATCTTGAAGAAGCCAAAAACACCAACTGGACCTACGACTCCTGTGTTTCCTCCAAATCTGTCTATTCCCCCACCTCCCCTTCCTCATCACATGCCCCCTGGCTCTGCTCCTCCCACTGGTATGACACCCAGTCAACCACCTTTAGATCCAAGACTGAGAAAGGATTCAACCTCACTCAAGAGTCCTACTGAACCTGGATCTGCACCTCCATTTAGTTCTGCTACCAGACCGAGCTATCCGCCTGTGTCACAGCAGTCAAAGCAGACATGGCAGTCCCGCTCTGGACCACCATTTAGACAAGTGTCTGTTCCAGAGCCGAAGCAACCTGAAACACCAAAATCTGCCTATAATATTGACCCAAGGAATATCGGCCAGAAAATCTTGTCTAGTCATGCACGTCCAGAGAAGACCTTTGGCCTGAGACATGATGAACGTGTGAGTTCATCTGGAGCCAGTCCAGTCAGTTCGGTCTCAACAACACCGAAGCAAAGTGTGCCACTAAAGCAAGATGTGCGCCCCCAGAAACCTGGCCAGAATCAGAAGGAATTGAGGAACAAAGAGCTGGATGAATTATTTAGACAGCAGGCTGCCGATTCTGAGCGGACAGCAGCTCGGAAAGAGTTGCCCAAAATCAAGAAGAAAGAGAAACAGCCATCAGAAAAAATCAAATCAGAGCTCAAGAACGAAGAAAGTTGGAAGAAGAAAGAAAAGGACAAGGGCAAAGAGCTAAAGAAGCATAGTGAAGTAGAGCGGAAACTCTCCAAGATGCAGAAATCGATGGATGGCCATGAAAAACAAGAGAAGAAGAAGATGAAGGAAAAAGAGAAAGAGAAAGAGCGGAAAGAGCTGTCTAAGGAATCTTCAAGTTCAAAGGTGAAGAACATGAAGAAGGAGGAAGAACACAAGAAGCACAAGAGGAAGCGAAAGTTCTCAAAACATGGAAGTTCTTCTGAATCGGAAAACAGTGGCAGTGACAGCGATTCTGATTCAGACTCTGAGAAGAAAGCGCAGAAGTCCTTCCAGAAAGAATTAGAAAAGATCTTGGCTGAAGAAGAAGCTGGTGCAGGCTTGTCAATGTATGACCGGGTCAAACGGCGCTCTTCAGCAATGCGTGGCACTCAAGATGGGTGTAAAGCTAAGGACTTTCTGGAGAAACTTAAAGAGAAGCGTAAAGAAAAGGAAAAGAAGCGCAAACGTGTTCTCAGCTCTGATGAAGACAGCGACAGCAACAGTTCAGAGTCAGAAGCTGAGATCACCAAGACACCTAAAATTAAGGAGAAAGATGGTCCTAAGAAGGCGCGACTCGATCTGAATGACGTGTTTGGAGTTGGTGAATCAAGCAGTGCAGAGTCAGACAAACAAGCAGTCAGCTCCAATGAGTCAAGCTCAGATACTGAGCCAAAGAGGAAGAAAAAGAGAATGGACAAGTTGCAGACCAAGTTGGCCAAGTCAACCAAACTGCGGCTTGATGAAAAAACTTATAATAACAAACCAAAAGAGGAGAAATCCAACAGTACAAAGAACAAGAAAAAAGCGTCAAAATCGGAGAAGGAGGCCTCTGAACACAAGAAAAGCAAATCGAAGGAAGGCAAAAAGGAAAAAACGAAGAACAAAGACGAGAAGTCAAAGAAGCGGGTTAGCGCTGGTGATGACCAAGAACCTTCAGTGTCACAGCCAAGCAAAGCGCAGGAGGAGAAAGAAAACAATGTCGAAGAGAAGAAGGAGAAGACACCTCCAAGACTTCTGACAAAAGCCGCTGTAAAGGCGGTGGCATCACCTCCCATCAGATCTCCTGTTGCTTCACCAAACATTCAACCCGAGAAAACGTTGGATACGAATGAAGCTGTGCCTCCAGACATAGTTGCTGCTTTAAAGAGTCAAGTATTAGGTGCGTCATTTTGCTTTGTTTTGGTTCCCTCTTTACTGGTATTTGTTTTAGCTGAAGAGGAGACAGGTGACTCAGGTCCAGTAGAAGTAACCGAGTACGCAGAAGTTGAAATCGCTGAAGGAGATCGTTTGCTTATTGTCGAGGAAGGCGGCCAGGTTTGATTGATCCGCCAGTCCGGCTAGTTTACCGGTTCTACTTCTAGGTGCAAGAATGTGTGGTAACAGCTGAACAGTTGGACGATACTGTCCAGTCTGAAACGGGCGTTAAATCGGAAGAACCTCAGCCGGGAGAACCGAAACCGGAACCGATTGACGAACCTGTTGAACCGGTCGTTCCTAAGTTGGAGCCTCCTGCCGAACCTTCTTCTTGTATAAAAGCAGAGCCCGAGGTCAAACAAGAACCAGAGACAACTTCCGTTTCGCTGTCGGTCCCTCCAGTCACAGCAAATCAACCGGTCGCTGCAGTGTCTGTTCCTTCGGCCTGTCAGGCGCCAACAGTCAGCGCTCACGAACATCAGCCGCTTTCTGAGCAGCGATCTGACGTGTCGAGCCATGTTGATGAGGTAGGTTCACAGCTAGTTTTGCTCGACTGACTGACAGTGCACCCTGACAAGAACAGTTAATGCTCACTCTGCTAATGGAAAGATCTTTTCTCGTCAGTGTTAAGGGAATAATCTGGCCATGTTGCTTCGAATCGCTGTTACACTGACGAAATGAGGCTGTTAGCAAACAATCTCTATTGTATCGTTGCAGGTTATCGATGATATAGTGCGTGGCTACGTGGAGATCGATCCAGAGAAGCTGATTCGGATCAGTCGTCAGCAGCAGCCGGTGGCCACTTCGCTTAAGCGCTCTCCCATCGAAGAGACGGTGTCGTCTGTGGCCTCCCAGTTCTACACGCCGGTGGTCAGTCAGCCCCCGGTGCAGACGCACGCGGCGCCTGCGCGTTCGCTGCACGAGGCCACTCGCAGTCAAGTGCAGCCTCCCTACATCCACGCCGAGGTCAGCAGCGCCGCAGCGACGCCGTTCGGTCTCAGCTGCATGAGCGGCGCTGCCACGGCTGCTGTCAGCGCCACCGCCACCTCGAACAGCTACGAGCAATTGTTGCTGCAAAGTAGACCGGCTAACATTGACTCTTACATCACGGCCGCTGCGCTGGCCGCCAACCAGCCGTCTCAGACGTCGCCTACCTTACCTGCTCATCTCTCTGGTTACGCCTTGCCGATAGGGGCTTACTCGCATGCCGTCGCCCCGTTCGGATTGCCCGGTGCACTGCCCGCCCCCAGTATGCATCTGGACCCTAGAACCTTGCTTGAATTGCAGGTGAGACCGAATCTAGTCTCTTCTTTTAGCTGTCAGATTTTCGACTAGCTAATATGGTGCCGATGGACCCTCAATGGGTAGTGTATGCTACCCGTAGTATTGTATTTATCATAATATGTACCAGGTTTTTCCAGCTGTACCTCCAAACAATCCCACAAATGTGTCCCAAAGATGATAACATTTCTGTTTGCTGCCGTTTCCGTAAGTAATGACCAAATAAGCTGAAATTGTAAAAATCCGTGGACTTCTATGTGGTGAAGTTTAGTGCACCAGGCTGAATCCGTACCTGAGAAATTGAAGAATTTGTGATTTTTTTGTAATTTCAATAACAATGTGTATGAAAAAATGAAAATTTTTCTTTAGCTGTCATTTCCACAAATTTATAAATAATCAATGTGTGTGTGTGTGAAAAATGGCATAGTATCTGTGTTTTTAAAATTTCATACATAAGATTTAGTCAGTTTTGTGAAAATGAAGAATTTCCTGAAAAGAGTTTTTTAATCAGCTCTTCATGGCGGCAGATCTATAGGATTCCCTCATTTTCTAAAGCTACATCACAAAGCAGGCATCGCTCTACATGGATGAAACTGTAACACATGAAATTCCCCGCTTTTAGCAACATTAAAAATATCTCAAGTCGTTTAGGGCACATTCGCTGAAATGATAGCAGAAAGAAAAGTTGTGCACCAAACTTGAGCGCATAAAATTCCAAGGTCATACGTTCCAAATTTAAGCTAAATTTCTCAACACTTGCGGCAACCAATGTTCTTGGGACAGCCGGTACATAGGTGCAGATAGAGTTTGTGATTGTTGTACCTGTTATACTGCTAGTCGAGAATTTGACTGGTGCTTAAGTTGTGCTCTATTGCATGAGTTATTTTAGCAGCAGTGGGCTAGACTGCCGAGTGGCTTATCAGGGGCAAACGGTGCTACTCCGAACGCGCTAGTGGAACAGCAGAGACTGTTGTTGCAAGCCCAAGTAAGCAACGGTCAAGTGGCGACCGAGCTTCAGCAACAACAACAACAGCAGCAGCAGCAGCAGCAACTCAACCAATCACTACCTCAACCACTCTCAGTGCAACCCCCCGAGCACTCGTCCCCTCAGCAGCAGCAACAACAGCAGCAGGCGGGAAAGAACATTCTCGACGTAGGCTGATTGGCCTTTTTGACAGCGTTCGGCAGACAGACAGCATAATATGGTAGTTGTTTTAGAAGTACCCAGTGCGATGGCAAGGACATCTGGCGTTGAAGAACGTGGAGGCGTTGGTGCAGATGCACTACATAGATGGCAATAACGACTTGATCCAGCTCTCGCTCAACGAGGTGTCCAAGCGTGAGATCAGTCCGGCTGGAGTGCAAACACTCAGAATTAACCAGAGAATGAGACTGGAACCGACGCAGCTGGAGGGCGTTCAGCGGCGAATGAATGTAGGCTTGATTTGGTGCCGTTTATCAGATGACAGGGCAGTCTTACCGTTTCAGTTGATGGGGGAGCATTGTGTGCTATTAGCGCTGCCTTGCGGAACGTCTGCCAATGACATAATGCAGAATTCGCAAAAACTGCGCGACAGCTTTATCGAGTATTTGCAACAGAAACAAGCAGCCGGAATAGTTAACGTATCGACCACAGACAGTCAGGTATTGGTGGTGACGGTTGGTGTGTTTGTGTGTGTAGCGAACGGTTTCAGGGTCAGCTGGTACCGACCTATGTGGTGCACATCTTTCCGCCCTGCGAATTCTCCCAGACGCACTTGACGCGTACGGCCAAGGACTTTCTGAGCAGTGTGGAGGCGAGGCACACCTCCTATTTGTTTGTGGTAATCACAACTGTTCAATAAGGTCGGTCGGAAGGCGGCAGACAAAATGATCTCCATTTTCTATTGCGAGCACCTTGTGATCTTGAGTGATGTGATAATAAGATTACCTTTATGCTGTAAGATAGATGTAAGTACTGTTGTTGCCACTGTCTGTCACACAGTTAGCTGTGCTTAGATGGTTTCTTTTGAACTCCGTGCTTTGCGCCGTGTACGGCAAATTTTGCTGCTTCCTTCTGGCATTTCGTACAGTTAGTGGAGTGAAGATTTTGCTAGGCTCTGTTTCATGCTTCTGCTTGTGTCGTGTAAATACCGTGTATAGCCTACACCTATTGAGAGAAGACGTTTTTTGTTCTTTGCATTCGGTTTACGACGTTCTGTTTGCTGCCCAGTCTGTAAATGTCCAGATTTCTGGAAAATTCTCTCTGAAACGTTTACTTCGGTGATTAAAACAATCGTCCGTACCTGACTTGACTGAGAGTTGCAGACTAGCTAGACAACAGGCCGTGAAAAAGCGTCCTCGATGCGATTGATTTTTGCGTTAATCCATTACGTTTTAACGCTGGTGGCAAGTGCGCAGGCGCGTCCATCCTCTAACCTGCTGCTGAAAGTTCCCGACTGTTTGGGCCGCACTATCTGAACGTTTATCTCGTGCTACAGCGGCCGTACGCAAGCGGTCGGTCGGTCGGCCAGTTTTTGCATCGTAAAACCGCTGCAAGTGTTCTCAGCGCTATGCCCGATCTATTGGAAAGCAGAAATGTGACTGCAGCAGCCGTTCTGGCTGCAGGAGCGACGGTGGTGTGTGGCTACTACGTATATGGCGTTTGGAGTCGTCGCAGACGTAACAAGAAGTTGAGAGCTGTGGTGCTTCGCAAGCGAAAAGAGCGAGAAGATGCCATCCAGGAACTGCAGCAACGGCTCGCAGAAATCGCACAGACCAACATGCCCCGAATGCGCAAGCTCAGCATCAGAAAACATCCAAGGGAAATTCGCAGACTGACTATCGACAAACTGATAGGCAAGTGATTCTCTTAGATCGCCGCGCATGGTCGCACTAGCTAGAAATTTATTAATATTAAAGAAGCCGTAACTCTATTGCAGAGGGCTTACAGAACGATACGTATACGCCAGTAGAAGTGGTTCGAGCATACCAACAAGCTGCCTTGTTGGCTCATGCACGTACAAACTGTGTCACTGAGTTTCTATTGGAAGCGGAGGAGCAAGCTCAAAAACTGCAAGAGCAGTACCGCGGGAAACCAAACAAACCACCACTTTATGGAATTCCGTTCAGTGTCAAGTGTTGCTTCGGCGTAAGTCACTATCAAACTATTACCATATTTATATCACATTCACACTAATGCCTCATTGTTTTTGTGGTAAGTAAATCTGAGCAAACCAAAAACCGGTGTACTGCAGGTGGCCGGCCACGAAATAAGTCGTGGCTACGTACAGGATCTCGGCGAGCCAGTTGAGAGGGATTGCGTCTTGGTTGCCAGTTTGAAGGAGTTGGGAGCGATACCGATAACAATGACCAATGTACCGCAGAGCATGCTCAGTTACACCTGCAGTAACCCAGTTTTCGGCCAAACCACCAATCCGTTTGAAAGAGAACGCACATGCGGTGGTTCTTCCGGCGGCGAAGGAGCTCTGGTAGCCCTCGATGGTGCTGTCTTCGGATTGGGAACTGACGTGGCCGGCAGCATTAGAATGCCAGCTCATTTCTGCGGGATTGCCGGGCTCAAAGTAATAACTTTATATTGTAACATGAAGTCTAAATTAAAAAAATAAATATTTTTAGCCGTCCGCTCTTCGGCTCAGTCTGGTTGGTCTGAAATCGGCGACCCCCGGCCGTCAAATGCTCCAAGCTTCTGACGGACCAATGGCCCGTGATGTAGACACCATAGTTACGTTCTGCAAACACGTGTTCAGCCGGCAAATGTACGAAAAAGACCCGTACTTGCCTCCTCTTGGATTCAATGAGCAACTCTATAAAAGCGAACAACCTCTTACAATAGGTGCTCCACATTTTTTATAGTACGTACAGTCTGTAAAAATTACATATACTCTTGCAGGTTTCTACGTGTACGACGGTTGGTTCGATGTGGTACCGTCGTGTGCACGTGCAGTGGAGCTAGCAAAAGATGCACTGGAGAAACGAGGCCATAAACTGGTGCCCTTCTGGCCGCCAGACGTACCAGAGATAGTGCGCTGCGGCTTCGGCGCCTTGCTCACAGATCAGGGCCAGTACTTACTGAAGTCGGTTGACAATGACCTGGTAGAGCCGTACCACAAGCACTTCTACGACTACTACCGCACACCCATTTGGTTGCGAAGATTGTTAGCCCGATTCCTACCAGAAAGACCGCGTTTGTTTCGTCATTGGCTGACTGCCAAGTCGCAGTGCGAGCTGCGGGAGATTTACGTGTCTATGGCCGAGTTTAAACGCAACTTCTTCGAAGCTTGGACGGCGGCCGGACTGGACTGCGTGCTGTGTCCAGCTCTGTTCACCGCAGCTCTGCCACACGATTACCCGATGCAAATCGTTCCCGGCTGGTCGCATACCATGCTCTACAATGTGCTCGACTACGCAGCCGGCGTGGTTCCGTGTACTTCGGTTACCGTAGAAGATGAAGTCAAATGCAAGACGGAGTACACAATCCGAGATAATTATTCGCGCCTAACTCAAAAAGCCAATAGCTTTGGGTCAACTGGATTGCCGGTGGGCGTGCAGTGTGTGGCCCTGCCGTACCGAGAAGAAATCTGCTTGAGACTGATGAAAGAAGTGGAGAACGGACTGAAACCCGATTAACTGATTACTCAGCCTTGTACTTGCCTAGCTACATTGCACTGATACGTCACTTACAATGTTAGACATTCTACAGTTACTACGTACATAACACAGCTATAACAAGTATGTATGACAGTTATGGAAAAATATCGAGTTGATATAGGAAAATTATCAGTAAAATTATTTGTTTGAATTGTTCAGACATTTCAGTTGTGATTGTGAACACAGCTAGAACCAACTACGAGAAAATAAATTTCCGTCAATTACAACGCTGCTGGCAAGTGCGCAAATGCGCCGATCCATCCTACAACCTGCCGCTGAAAGCTCTAGACTGCTTGCCACACTTTGAACGTTTATCTCGTGCTAGCCGTCCGCCGGTCTGTTTTTGCATCGTAAAACCGCTGCCAGTGTTCTCAGCGTTATGCCCGATATATTGGAAAGCAGAAATGTGGCCGCAGCAGCCGTTCTGGCTGCAGGAGCTACGGTGGTGTGCGCCTACTACGTATATGGCGTTTGGAGTCGTCGCAGACGTAACAAGAAACTGAGAGCTGTGGTGCTTGGCAAGCGCAAAGAGCGAGAAGATGCCATCCAGAAACTGCAGCAACGGCTCGCCGAAATCGCACAGACCAACAAGGCTCGAATGCGCAAGCTGAGCATCAGGAAACATCCCAGGGAAATTCGCAGACTCACTATGGACAAACTAATAGGTGAGCCCGAGCGCTTGTCTGTTCTGCCACATTACTATCCAAACCGGTTTGTACTGCTCGTGTGTACCGTTGATTGGTTGCACTCTTGTTGCAGAGGGCCTCCAAAATGATACATACACGCCAGTGGAAGTGGTTCGAGCTTATCAAGAAGCGGCGTTGTTGGCTCATGCACGAACAAACTGTGTCACCGAATTTCTGTTGGAAGCAGAAGAGCAAGCCCAAGAGTTGCAAGAGCAGTACGGTGGAAAATCAAACAAACCACCTCTTTATGGAATTCCGTTCAGTATCAAGTGTTGTTTTGGCGTAAGTCACATCGTTTTCACTACTTCATTGTATCTGCACGAGAAAACTGGTCAGAATTGGTACCTTTGCAGGCAAAAAAAAATTCAAAATCGTTTCGGAAACTTGTAGCATAGATATTCTAGATTAGTTTTTGATGAGAAAGTTCGAATCTGGCACAAAAATTGCGCTTACTCGCTTCCGCTAACGAAAGGAGTTATGGGTCAGAGTCTGTGTTGGGTGCCGCAAAATTTTTCTCAAAAAGTCAAATTAAAGACTTGTTTACTGTTAAAACAAGGTCGCTGAATCTAACGACAAGACAACCTTTTTTTGCGAAAAACTAAAAAAATTGATTTTTTTGCATTTGAAAATTTCAATCGATAATATTTCAAAAATTGAGCTTTCAGAGCTAAGAAGAAAATTTCAGAAAATATTGGGGGATCATTGTTGATGGACGGGCACTTTATAGCCTCTGAAGTTTAAAAATCTCACGTTTTTATCGTATTTTTAGCATTTTCCACGGATACCACTAATTTTAATTGGCTGTCATTCTGCCAAATCTAATCATTGGGGAAATATTAAAATCGGCGCGATTAGCCGAGTTATTCAAATCTGGAGCCGTTTAGGATCTGGCCGGTTTTAATTTCGGGCGCGTCTGATTACAATCGATATCTAATAGCGGTCTAATTCGAACCTAAAATCAAATCGGAATGGCGTCATATAAGCGGTTTCAGTTCATAGTGATTTCTAATCCTCCCACCGAGCCCGAACGACGAATTTCTAATCGAAACGCCCTCATTGGATTAGCGGAATTACAATTTCGTAAAAAAATCAAATTAGCTCGACAAGAATTAGCCCGAAGTTAGATGGTTTGCTCGAAGGTGTTAAACAGAGATCAAGTTTCGATAAACCAGGCGAAAATTATCTTAAAAATGTTGAATTCTTATCATTAATAACCGGATCGGATCCAGATATTCGGTCGGGCCATTTTTTAGTTAAGAAATTATCAAGATTAGTAGAACAAACCAAAAACCGGTGCACTGTAGGTTGCAGGGCACGAGCTATGTCGTGGCTATGTGCAGGATATCGGGGAGAAAGTTGAGAGGGATTGCGTCTTGGTTGCCAGCTTGAAAGAGCTGGGAGCGATACCGATAACGATGACCAATCTACCTCAGACCATGCTCAGTTACACCTGCAGTAATCCAGTCTTCGGCCAAACCACCAATCCATTTGAACGAGAACGCACGTGCGGTGGTTCTTCCGGCGGCGAAGCAGCTCTGATAGCCCTCGATGGTGCTGTCTTCGGATTGGGAACTGACGTGGCCGGTAGCATTAGAATGCCAGCTCATTTCTGCGGAATTGTCGGACTCAAAGTACAACTAATCTTTTAACTCGAAGAATCTAAATAACAAAATCAATATTTTTAGCCGTCCTCTCTTCGGCTTAGTTTGGTTGGTCTGAAATCGTCGGTGCCCGGCCGTCAGATGATCCACGGTTCCGATGGCCCAATGGCTAGGAACGTCGATACCATAGTTACTTTCTGCAAACACGTGTTCAGTCGGCAAATGTACGAAAAAGACCCGTACTTGCCACCGCTTGGATTCAATGAGCAACTCTATAAAAGCGAACAGCCTCTTACAATAGGTACTCCACATTTTTTACAGTACATACTGTAGTCTGTAAAACCTACATACTCTTGCAGGTTTCTACGTGTATGACGGTTGGTTCGATGTGGTACCATCGTGTGCGCGTGCAGTGGAGTTAGCAAAAGATGCACTGGAGAAACGAGGCCATAAACTGGTGCCCTTCTGGCCGCCAGACGTACCAGAGATAGTGCGCTGCGGCTTCGGCGCCTTGCTCACAGATCAGGGCCAGTACTTACTGAAGTCAGTTGACAATGACCTGGTAGAGCCGTACCACAAGCACTTCTACGACTACTACCGCACGCCCATTTGGTTGCGAAGATTGGTAGCCCGATTCCTACCAGAAAGACCGCGTCTGTTTCGTCATTGGCTCACTGCCAAGTCGCAGTGCGAGCTAAGGGAGATTTACGTGTCTATGGCCGAGTTTAAACGCAACTTCTTCGAAGCTTGGACGGCGGCCGGACTGGACTGCGTGTTGTGTCCGGCTCTGTTCACCGCAGCTCTGCCGCACCACTACCCGATGCAGATCGTTCCCGGCTGGTCGCATACCATGCTCTACAATGTGCTCGACTACGCAGCCGGCGTGGTTCCTTGTACTGCCGTTACCAAAGAAGATGAGGCCAAATGCAAGACGGAGTACCCAATCCGAGATAATTATTCGCGCCTAACTCAAAAAGCCAATAGTTTTGGGTCGATTGGACTGCCCGTGGGAGTGCAGTGTGTGGCCCTGCCGTACCGAGAAGAAATCTGCTTGAGACTGATGAAAGAAGTGGAGAACGGACTGAAACCCGATTAACTGATTACACAGCCTTGGGCCGTCCATAAAGGACGTCGTCCCCGAACAACAATTTGTCGTATCGTACCTCTCCCCAAAATTTCCTTGCGTCGTTTCCAGGACCCCTACCCGTAAGGCGACGTCGTTTTCCGTTTACCCCCGAAAAAATGCTGTACGTCACAGTGCCGTACTTGGCACGTTCCCTAAAATTCCAAAAATGCGACGTCGTTTCTGGGTAACTCCTTCCTGAAAACTTCTTTCGTCTTCCATCGCATTTCAGCGGACCCTCCTCCCCCTCTTGAACGACGTCATTATGGACGGACTAATTGTACTGATCACTCTACTCAGTGGCGTATCCAGTGGGTGGTGTAGGGTGGGTACACCCCGTTAGCGGTGGAGGTAGGTAGGAAGAGAAAATCTGTCAAAAATAAGAGAAACTAATGAATTTATGTACTAAAACTGTATCTATCTAATGCTCAGAATGCCTTTTAAATGCGTTTTGGAAGCCTAAATTTTCAGAATTTTCTCGCCCTAGGTTGTGCAGAAGCCCAACCAGACCACTTTCAACTACTACAACTTGTAATTTCTCTAATTTTATGCTCGGAATGCTTTTAAAACGCGTGTTTGACGGTTAATTTTGCTGAATTTTCTTACCCTGGCCCAACCAGGCACTTTCAAAAACTTTACATACGCCCCGCCCCCCTTGCAAAATCCTGGATACGCCACTGACTGGCCTAGCTTTCTTTTCAGTCTGAATTGACTGATACGTACCACATCACTTAATCGAGTTGGTAGGAGAATTGTCAGCAATTTTGTTTGTCTGAATTGCACAAGCGTTTTAGCTGGAATTCAGCTGTGAAAAACAACTACAGTATGCCAAAACAAACTTTTGGGAAAAGTAAGCAGAATTTAGTCAATCGCGTTAGAATTTTAGATTTAAGTACACAGTACCTGAAAACCTCAAGACCGTCATCATCAGAGTACCTTGCGACATGTCATTATGTTTCAAAATGTGGACGCTTTCGGACCTGCTCGTTGGTTTAAAAAGAATCGGTTGCATTCAAATGTGCTTTGGAAAGATTTTTTGGGTTCTTCTTTAACTTCTTCTGACAAATAATTTTTGTCTTTACCAGTCAGAAAATTCATTACTTTTCCTGAAAAATGTTGTTGAAAATACCAAAAAAGCACTATTTATATGAACTGAGCTGAAAACGCCAGTTAACAACACAACACCCGCTGTTATATGAATAACGTTTCTTTTAGAAAATCGGGCCTCCTAGGCCGGAAACTGTTCCGGCCACCGGTAATGTCGCCGATTGCAATTGGGCGAGCAAAACAGTACGTACAGTACACATACAGTACTGAAACGCTGTTTAGGATCTCTGTCACCTATTTTAAGAATGATTAATCTGGGCGGATTCGGGTGGCATCTGTGGCAATCGGTCTGTGCCGGTAGTTAAGTGGAATCCAAAAATTAGCCGATTCCCTGAGCACGTTGTGGCGGAGCGTGGCGGTAACTAGATTTGGCCCCAGAGTGCCGTCACAAAGGCACTCAAATTTGTCGGGCACTAATCAACTTCTGCCCAAAAAACATCTCGCCTCCTCGGACCTTTTTGCCCCTTCCGTCCGAGCTTCGCAACCCAGCTAATCATGACGAAATCCGCCAATGTGCGTGCGCGGACCAGCCAAATCGATCTATATAATGAGCCCAATTTGGCTCCCACAGCGAGCCCAGGCGTCATTGAATCAGCCTACTGTACATAACTAAATCGTTGCGTAAAATCTACCACCCTGCATTGTTGCAAAATGATTTTTAAATCTTTCAACGTTCTAATAGATCACGAACGACGACGTAATTGTCTGATCACCGTTCATTTTAACTGCTCGGCGCAAATTCACCTGAGCTCTCCTCAGAGGACTGTCTCCTGTTGCTTGCCATTCAGAAAAGGGGTGGTCTCGGTGCCAGGGGAGACGGCTTGGTTGTCAGCACAAGAAGGCTGCATGGGTCGGGTAGCTAGCCTGGACGGTTCGTTCTGCGTGACGCCACTCCTCGGCAGTGGTAGCGGGGGTTTGCCTAGCATCACACGAAACCGGTTTGTCAGTCTGGCGAACTGTTCTTTAATTTCAGGGATGCGAACTGCGTACACAACCGGGTTGGCGATCGACTTGACCATGATGAAGACCAGCTGCAGAAAACTGACGGCCACCAGAATTTTGCTGGTCCGCAAGTCCAATCTAGCCAGGTCGTGCGCGAGCGGACAGTCGGCGCAGGTGAGCAGAAACTGGAGCATGGCCGGGAACCAGCCGAGGAAGAAGGTTCCGCAGATCAGCATGGTGGTGACGAACATGCGTCGCTCTCTGCCCAGATTCTGCCGACTGCTGCCTCTCTTGTCGCCCATAGTCAGTCGCAAGCGACGCAGCGCCAGCAGCACGTTGGCGTAGAAAATAAGCATGAGAATAAGCAGGAATAAAATGAGCAACGAGTTGGTAAGACGGAAAGCGAAGGTTTTCCACAAGTCCAGATTCGCACAGGTGCCGTTCGGCGACCGGTAACCCTGTTCCGGCAGCACGCTGGCGTAGAGCAGATAGCCGACTGGAGGAGAGACCCACATCAGCACGAGCAGAACTGCCGTGTTGCGGGCGTTGAGCAAAACGGCGTAGCGGAACGGGTAAGCTATGCTGAGGTAATGATTGAATGCAAGACCCAACAGATGTAGAATGCCGGTAAACAGGCCACCCGATCTGAATATCTGAAACCACTGTTAGACAGAGGTGTACTGCACGTGCAGGTGCGTAGTACCTCAAGCGTGAGGGCGGTGCAGGCGTCTCCGGGAATGTGGTGTACGGCGGGCAGGTAGCTATTGTAGACTAAGCTCACGGCAATGAAGAAAGAGGTCCAGATATCGGAAACAGCCAGACTGATGGTCATTTTGAGAGTGGCGTGCAGCCGGTTGGCGGCGACGTAACGAGCGGCCAGGAGTACGGCGGCATTGGCCAGGAAAGCCAGAAAGACTAGTCCGATGATTACGGGAACCATAAACCGATAGGTGTCGGCCTTCCAGACAGCCAGCACGGTCAAGTTGAGCGCTGGATTCATGCTACTAAACTGACCGATACAGACAATAATCAACAGACTAAGTACATTGCCGGAAGGCCGATATTATCAAGGGGCTTGTGCGGAAGGCGCAAAAAAGCATGCAGACAGGCCGCCGACACAAAGCGGGTAATGAGCCAGACAGACAACGTTGAGTTGCACTTAAACTCATTTGGCAGTGGACCAGCGCCTGCCTGGCGTGTTCACGCGTGAAATTGGGTTTACTTTGGGGGCTTGTTGGCTTAGCGGTCTCGGATCGGTTCGATTCGCTGGCCGGCAACCACACCGCACCTCCTGCCTCAAAGGGCCGCCGCCCCAGCGCGAGCAAACGCTACTACCGCATGCTGTACCAGCAACATTGTATCGGAGCATTCACCGTTCGCTACGAAAATGGGCCTTCTCAAATTGATTTGGCTTAATTGACTCTGCTCCTCCCAGGACCACTTGACGACCGGCCCTGCTATAATTGAAAGTGGCCAGCTGAGGCACCGGCCAATCACTAACACAAACTTGGTGGTCGCGCAATCTCCGCTCTCTACCGTTAAACACACCGACAGTGGGAGGTCTGAGCGCGCAGCCGGTTTTTTAGCGACACTTGGTCGTTATTGAACAAAACAGCTAAAAACAACGTGCGACCGTGATCGATAGGACAGCTGTAAATCCGTAATGAGTCGAGCGACGCCTACGGCCGGTCGCAAAAACACCTGGGCTCGCCTGGACATTCGAAATTGGAAGCCGGCTTGCTTGACCGTGAACGGTCGGTCGGCCAGCCGGCGGTAATTAAACGAGCCCGTCTCCGGCCGAACTAATCATATTTGATGGCCGAATCGAATTGCCTTACTTTGAGACACTCGCCGCCGCTCTGCCCATTTATATAGCTTTCGCAGCTAGCTGTAACCTGAACTTTACACTTAAAAAGGCCTCTTCAAAACCGCTCTTCCATTAATATGAAAGACGTAGGTGGCGCTGAACAAACCGAAACTAAACTACACTAGAAAGTGCCGAGAGCAATAACGCTAATGGAGGGCTGAGCGGATATACTAAAAAAATGTGCTTTAGTTTAGCAAGGACGCCGGCCGACAGCTTTTACCGAAGTTGACGCCGCGCTACCGAATCACAGCTCGTTAACATGCATTGGTGTGGTAGACAGAGGTACAATCAGAATTTTAGATCTGTTCAATCAGCTTGAAACGACCGCATTCGCTCGGCGGCACCACATTGAAAGTTAGCTTGTAAATTGGCAACTCTTTCTTCCATCCGTATGTCAGTTCCATTTCCGGAATCGACCAATCCAGATCGGTTAACTCGCGCGTAATCATCACTCTTCCCGTACACATCGCTCGCAACCGACGCTCCGGTCCTTTCAGTTCATAGCTGACCTGCAGAAAACCATCGCCTAGCAGAGGCAAAGCACTTGTAATTGTAACTAGATTGCATGCTAAATGAGACCCTTCCACTAGGGAGCCGTTCATTTGGGGTGCACGTTTGGGCGTGCACACTTGGGCGTGTCTCATTTTGGCGTGCGTTCACTTGGGCGTGCGTTCACTTGGGCGTGCGTTCATTTGGGCGTCTGTCAAAATTTTTTATATAAAATGTAGGAAACTGTGTAGGCCTCAAGGCAGTCGCTGCCTACCTTGTTTGTGGCCAATCTAGCAAAGACAAACCAATTGTACATAGAGAAGAGGTCAGAGAAACAATTCTGACTACCATAATTTTCTCTGCTCTCCGCCCGTAGGCAAAGTATGCAGCAGCATAATTACATAATTAAGACAGACTCTGTCTCCACCAACCTCACCAGTAGAGTAGCACCAGTCTGAGCGTTACCGTTTACTCCGCTGTGCGGAGGTTGCAATTTTATTCGTATTGTGTGCTTGTACAATAATAATTCTGTTATGCGGAATTTGTAATAATGGCGGGTAACAACATCATAATGTGAAAGAGGTCAATGCCCATACACACGCACGAGTTGAAGTGCTTAGCTGAGACGACGCGAGATGGCACGTGCCAAGTGGTAGCAGCGGTGCACGCCGGGCTGAGTTTGGCAGCCAAACAGCAGCTACCGTCGTGTCCGGCTTGCAAGCGGTGCGCCGCGCTTGGAAGGCTGCAGATGTTGCCCCAGCGCACCGAGCCGAGCTTCAGATACCAGAGCAGTACGTCACTTATGAGCAGGAACCCGGTCGACCTGAGTCTACCACATACATGTACTAAGGGGTTTCGAGCTTCGAAACGGCGTCGTGGAAGAACAGCTGGCGTGCACCAGCTCCAAGTGACCAACGAAGTTGGGCAAATTGGCCAACAAGACCGCCGGCTTGCCGTGTCAAAAAGTCATCCAACAATTTGAGAGCGGGACTGTAGTTGTTGCCGTGTATATCTGGAGGAAATAAAAATAACATTTTTTTGAGATTTTCTCCATTTTTTACTAAAATTTTTTGACAGACGCCCAAATGAACGCACGCCCAAATGAATGCACGCCCAAATAAACCCAACCCCCTTCCACTACTACCACTTATCGCGTGCCTCAACGAAATTTCACTAAATAGGTCTATGGTACAGAAACTACTGCTGCATCATATCAGATAGGCAAGCTCTCCTGCCAAGCCACTTTAGATCTGATTACTATCTCTATCTCTACCCCACCCACTCCTCATCTATATTCTTCTCCTCTCTCCTTATCTTGATGTGTCAAACGTCTTATCGTAGGCAACGACCCACTATGCCATACAAAAATGTGGCCTCATATCAACAGCTAATCGCTGATGGCCGGGGTGGGAATAAAACAAAGCAACAACAAAAGCTGTTGCAGAAAGAACAGATTCATCAAATCCAGTAATGTCTTGCAAGTTTATTATTATAACTAATCAAGATCCGAAGTGTCTTAAAATATAAGCTCAGACTCCCCGGCCGAGACCAAATCCCCCAACCCCAAAAGGCAGACGACATGTTACATTGGTTGAATACTGAGACTCGACCGGGCCAGAAGACGACTTTTAAGAGTCAGACTGATTCGATCAAGTTTTGCTCCATATCCTTATGTCAAGTTGAAAAGCGAACTTTCGCGTAGAGTGTAGTGCATTGGTGCAGTAATAGATATTAATAAGTTATGTTAAACCTGCTAATTAAATCATGTTAAGTTCCAAACTTTGGACCAACACCACCGGTAGAAACAAGCGATTTTTCCGTTCAGCTCAGCTGACACTGACTGGAAGAAAAATCTGACATTTTTCCTGCAACATTCAGGCGGTTTAGTCACTGTAGTTTCAACAGAAAAGAAACTCTCGACCAATTTACAGAAAAAACGGCCAAGAATTGTGCCTTTAAAATTTTTCCATTCAGATGAGAGGTTTGTTCCTACCGGTACATAACCGAGGCAACTACGAATTGAGAACTGGGTGTCCCTTTCTGAGTGGCCAGTCATGTCATCCATGCTTGAAGTGAAGTAGCTTACATTTAAACCTGGATGATAGTTGAGGAATCTTTGATTGACTAGCAGATCGCCCTTATGGACCAGGTGACCCTCTGTTTTGTAAATTCCGTAATACATACGACTTTTTGGGGGCGCTAACTTCGTTCTCACCGAGTGACTGCAGTTCACCACCGATGCTAAAATTAGATTGATACAGTAAAGCACACATAGACCAACATAAACGCGCCAGGGGCTTGCTCCTCCCTGGCCAAGGCCCCACTCCGCCGTCCATCGTTGATAATTATGGAGATTTTTTGGGAAAATGGGGCTAGCCCCTTCGTTGCCCAACTCCGATCCGATCCGATGTGGCGGGGGGCGTACGATGTGCGACCTTACGATCAGACCTGCACGGTCTATTTCGCGACCCCTGAAATCGTCATCTCGGACGCTGTGCCCTTCTTTCACTGCTGAGCCACTCCTAGATACGGCGTGGTGACGTCATGGTTCTGCCAGTTCCCGACAGCCGCCGGTACCCCGCGGCTCCCGGCATAGTTGAATCCTCAGACAGCTTCTGATATCATGGCATCATTTTCACCTCCAACGTGGCATGCTTTGTGGGCGGCTTCGGTGCAACGGCAGATCCAGTCGGTTCCCATTTTACGTACAAGTACTCGCTGTCACCAGCTTTCGATGGCCTGGGTGGAGCTTTGCGCCGACGACCAACTCTTTGCGGCAAGAAACTTGCCGCGCTGAGAGGATGAGCGCACGACGTCGCGCACAGTGGCTATGCGGCCTAAAGGCGTGTTCCCAGTTCCGACTTTATGTAGTAATATTCACTATCTTTTATTCAGACAGGCTTACAGTTAGGTTCAGGCTTTTAGAGGTTAGGCTTAGGTTTAGGGGTTAGGTTCAAGCTTAGGATTAGGTTCAAGTTTAAGGGTTACGTTCGGGCTTAGGCTCAGGCTTAGGCTTAATAATACTGCGAATATGAAAAGTCGGAATGCAAAAAGTGAGAATGTGAAAAGCCAAGAATGCATAAAGGAGTAGCAAGAATGTGCCGCTCAGCGGCCGGCCGAGTGTCGATGCGCTGTACCAAAATTACTGGAGGGGTCGCGAAATTCGCGACCCCTCCAGTAATTGCGCATGCGCTTTATTGCAGCGCAACCTGATTTTTTAGCGGGTTATTCAATCTGTCTTTGGGAATATAGCTGCCGCCGTTGATTTCTCAAGTCTACGGCAACATGATAAAGGGAAAGAAAGGTGAAAAAGCTGGAATATGCAAGCAGGTGGCATGTGTACATGGCCAAGCTCATGTGCTACGTTCAAAATGGAAAAATTCACAAATGCAAAAAGCCTGATGCATTTCACAGATACTTTGCAATCTTGCCTTGCAATTGGACACTTATTTTAGTTATTGTGATGATTGAAGATCTTACTCCAACTATGCAATGAATTGCCGTTGTAGAAAATCACTAAACATTTTATTGACGTCATTCTTGCTCAGAAATCAGGTTGCGCTGCAATAAATCGCATGCGCAATTACTGGAGGGGTCGCGAAATTCGCAACCTGTCCTGAAATTACTTCGCGACCCCTCCAGTAATTTTGGTACAGCGCATCGACACTCGGCCGGCTGCTGAGCGGCACATTCTTGCTACTCTTTTATGCATTCTTGCTTGAACCTAACCCCTAAGCCTAAACCTGAACTAACCCCTAAGCCTAAACTTGAACTAACCCCTAAGCCTGAACCTAACACTAAGCCTTAGCCTAAAGTTCACCCCTAAGCCTGAACCTAACACTAAGCCTTAGCCTAAAGTTCACCCCTAAGCCTGAACCTAACCCTAAGCCTGTCTGAATAAAAGATAGTGAATAATGTTATTACATAAAGTCGGAATTGGGAAAGTCAGAACTGAGACATCATCAATCAACTGTGCCGGCGTCATTGTATCGTGCACCTTTTAACCGTGTGGCACATTTCAATTTCCCTCATTTTTTGCATGCGTGTTAATCCGATAGCTTAGTTTTGCAATCGCTTCCCCTTTCTATCTGGTCTAAATGCATCATCGCTAATATCAATGATCAACTGCGTTTTTGCGCTAAATAAAAGTACGGTACGTAGTAATCATACCGTTTTTTGACTGTGGTGTCTTTGGCTAGTTTTTGATCGTTTGGTAGGCTAGCGGCGTTTGTAGCTATAAAAGTGGCAAGATACAATGACTTATAATACAGGAACAGAAAATTGCAAATTTCGCTCTGGGCCAGTCACTTTAGGGAGGTGCCCAGCTGGCCGATCGGGTTGATACTCTGTGCATCATGGTTTGTCATCAAAAACTATTGAAGTATCACAGAAATATAGAAATCCGTGATCTGACCCTGACCAAAGCATCTGACTCAAGAAGGCACCTTGAATTTTCAAGAAATTGCGTGTTAACTAGTATTATACAGTCAGGCACTTAACGCCGTTTATGGTACCGACACCATGGTGCCGGTACCATATATGGTCCCGGTACCTAGGGTAGTAGTGCCATATATTATTGTACCCCCACGTTCGGCGACTATCCATGGCCATGGGTGTCGGTACCAATACGAAGGTAGGGGTACTATTATGGTACCACCACAGACCCCGAACGTGGGGGTACCATATATATGGTTACCACCACCTTAGGTACCGGTACCATAAACTGCGTTAAGTGCCTGACGTCCTATACGTATAGTCGATTTCTGACCTTTACTTATGATTCCCCAGCTACACTTAACCGCAGAAATCTTTCAGCAGACTGACTCACCTTGTTGTCTCAGTAATAATCGTGCTGCAGTCGGATAAACTGAGCATGTGCGATGAACAATAGCGTCAAATAAATTCATCACTTCAATCCTTGATGTTTTCCTTGATTGTCAGAGCCAACATCAACAAGCAGAATCGTGGCTGGCCGTGCTGCTGGCTGGCACTGAGCCAGGTGGCACGCATGATCCATGCCCCGCTGCGGGCGCGCATTCGCACGCCCTAAGCCGACTGCGCAGCACAGGTTTGAGCGGAGCGGCGAAATCAAACGCACCCTTCTCGCGGCCGGGCTCTCCTGCGTGCGCATACATGCAGTTGGGGGGATTTCCCCAGGCCCGATTTTCCAGGAAAATTCCTCCCCAACCGGATTCTAGGGGGAGTTTTTTGAAACCCTATTTTGGGCTTCTAAACCCAGAACAAAGAAAGGTGCGATGCGACGGGCCTAGAGATGTGCACGGGCACCTATTTTCCGGCCCGGCCCGACCCGGCTGGCCGATCAGGTGAGGCATGCCCGGCCCGTTAATTTTGCTTTGTCTTACTAAATTTTTGAAAATTTGGCATGAATTTTCAGATTAAAAGCTAAATTTCATGTTAAGCTTTGGAAATTGGCATTTTAAAACAGCGAATTTCAAATTTATGCTTGCTTTTAATTGGAGTGCGAACTGGTATTGGGTTGTTTTCCAGATATTGGTTTTTTTTGTCATTGATAATGATACACAATAATGTACTAATACCATACAATGTACATTACATATCCAGGGCAGTGGGGGCGGGTGGTTGACACCCTTTTTAAAGCCAGACGCAGAAGCTCAACCCAATGCAGCTCTAAGCAAAATTGAGGCTTAAAATTAAGTTGGTCGACAGGTGGGGTAAAGGCCTACGGTAGAGCGGCGCGTATTTTGAATTCATTTGGGGCAATGCTAAGCTAATCAAGGTGTTCTTTTTTGTATTCCGCTGTTCTTTATACATGCCCGACGGGCATCAAATTCGGGCCCGGCCCGTCCAAAATCGTTGACGGGCATGCCCGGCCCGTACACATCTCTAGACGGGCCCGCTCCGAATGCAGTGGCAAGCAAAACGGTGCAAAGGAGCACTTTAAATTTCGTCATGGACGACTAAAAACGACTGGACACGAATCGACCCCAACGCCCGTTTCCACAGTAGGCCTACTTTCAAAAGGCCATATCTTTGGAACCGTTCGACCTACAATCAATATAAATACATCTTTAGAATCGCCAACGCGTGAGGAATCCAATTGGTGCTCAAATCGCTTCCATAGTGACCATATAAAAAGTTCATTTTTTTCCATGGCGCAAATTAGGATTACCAAGCAACGTTGCGCAGATTAGAATGCAAATTCAACCAGAGCTCAAGCCCCTCTACAACTTTGGTCATGAAGCCCAAAACCCTCCGACGCATCTGTAAGAAGTTATTCGCAAAAAACTATTTATTCATTGAACTTAGAAACGGGCTGTAGTATTCCAGATGAGTGCGCCAATTGGAGTGATTGCACAGCAAACTGCCAATACAATAGGGCAGGGTCTCAATAACGAAGCAATTGTCGAGCAACACCCAGTATACATATTTTCAGGAAACATACTTTATATCACCACAGAAATACTATAAATAATAGCTCAGACACTGTACCATGAAAGCAGGACCATTTTAAAGGCATCTTTCCTTACAGTCAGCGACTACGTCCAAACTTTGTTATCTTGGCTTGCGCACTGGGCTTAATACCAGAAATAGAGAAATAGTGAACTTCTTGACCAGGTTTTGCACATGCAGTTGAAA
>JASANB010002181.1:0-33014 GCA_030248155.1 Sabatieria punctata
CATATGTATGCATCTGGTATATTTATAATACAAACCTGGCACGTTTAGCAACCGTGAGAGTCCGATTTAATGAGGTTCTATCTGCTCTAATGCCAGTGTTGCAATGGCGACGGTATAATTATTATTATTGCGATGACAAATTGAATTTGAGACAAGCCTGCTCATTAAATCTTTCTAAGCTCTCTAGTGTGTGTGCCGTAAACAAATTTGTTTTGATCTAAAACTCCAGGCGTCTAGTAATAAGCACCTAGAGTACTGTTAGAATCTTACCATATTAGGCTGCCAGGTCTCGGTGTTGACGCACTTATCAATGCACCACCAGAAGTCTTCCTCAGTCTCTCCTTTCCAGGCGAACACGGGAACGTGTGCCTCAGCCAAGGCTGCAGCCACTTCATTCTAAACAGCTTTCTTCCTCTCCAGTCTCTTCTGTGCATACATGTAACAGCTCATCCAAAGCCGAAGCGGGAGGGGGTCTGAGCCCAAATTTTGGGAAGGACTGGGGCACTAAAAAACGCTCCAAAATTTTTCGGCTAATAATCGTCAAAAATGGCTAATTTGGGCTGAAATACAGCTAAGAGCAGAGCAGAGCAGGCATGACAGGAACAAAAATCAAACTGTCCAAATAAGTAGCAGATTCTAATTGTGGGTTTACAATCACAAGCCCAATATAGTCTGTTCCATCCATTGGCGTTACGAACAGCTTAGCACGAGTCTCCTTTGTCCTCCTATTTTGCTCATCTTCCAAGCTGTTTGTGAGGCCAATAGAGGAACACTCAATATTGAGCTTGTGAATAAAAACCCACATAAAATGTCCTACTTATTGGTAGTTTCTTTTTTCCTGTCATGCTTTAGTCATACAGTACATGTAACAGGTCATCCGCCGAAGAGGCTTTGGGGTCTGGAGCCGGCAGGGGCTTCTGGGCCCAAATTCTATAAAAAACGTTCACAAAATCGCTTATTTGGGCTCAAATAGAGCTATAAAGTGCTGTTTTTCAGGCGATTTTAGTGTCTGAAATTCCAAAAAATTACGCGCCAGAATGGGGTCGGAAAAATAATCTCGGGCAGGGAGGTCTGAGGGCAAGCTCACCGGACCTCTTGTTACATGTACGGTTTTAGTCTAGTTTACTCGGGGCAGGGGGCTATTATTGCGTGGCACCCTATAGATAATATTGTTCTATGCTAACAAAACTTCAGCATTAACGTGATACGCCCTGTATACAGAACGGATGCCAAACTTTCTGCTATTCTCAGCCACGCACTTCACCCCGTTTATGGTACTTGCACCATATATGGCACCGCTACCTAGGCTAGTGGCACCAAACTAAACGGTCGCTAAGTTGGCTCGCTGCCTTGAGCAATTTCCAACGGTTGCAGTGGGTTCGAAACCAGTTTGACTGTAATTAGACTTAGCAAAGCCCAACCCAGGCCACCGAAAGCTGGTCACAGCGAGTAGGTAAATCGGGTGGGAAGCTAAAGGGATTCAGTGCGCAAGGCCGGTCCCCAGGCCACAGAATGCTTCGGTACTCATATCGCAAAAACCGACCTAGGTGGTGTAAGGGCACGTCTTAGTGCAACTACAGTAGGCATGCGAGTACTTCAGCTTTTTTTACCATATGGTATCAGTAGCACAAACGGCGTTAAGTGTTCTAAATAAACTGTCAGTCAGCAATACTCAAACGGCTGTTGTTCATAAGAGACCTGAGTAGAGTAGATGTTACAGGCGCACCACCGAACACTGGCGCCCAACTCGACCAGGGTTTCGATGAGAACTGCTGCTTGCGCTGTCAAATGCGTACAGCCAACCACGTTGGCGCCCTGCAGTGGCCTGTCTTTTCTGGCGCGCTGACGTAGCGACATCAAGCCGGGCATTTCTGAAAAACTGCACTAATTGATTGACGGGCTAGTGGACCAACCGGCACGTAAGCAGTGCCTTTCAAATAACTGCATTTTGTTAAATTGATACCACTGTCAGTAGTCATACTGAGAATTGTCAGCAAATTAAAACAGGTACATTATCTTGCTAATATAATAAGTAATAAATATACTGAGACTAAATCCAGAAGTTTTTTTGTCAAAACAGCAAATCAATGTTTTCATTCTATTACTAAATAAACCCTAGCGCTTTTACAAATGTCTATTCTAGTCAAAGGTTGATGTTCAATTTAAAAAATAAATATTTTCACAAAATTAAACTATTAAAGTTCATTTTCCTTTTAGTAAAAGATCCTCAAAGGCCAAAACTAGCTGGACAAAATGTTTAAGGTAGGCAAAAAACAGGTTGAAACCTTGCTCCAACAATCCATTTATAGTCAATTTCACTGAACCGAAGCTTACCCTGCTCGGCGATTTTAATCTCACGCCTCCCAAACTCGGCCTGTTTGATGTTTTTGACTTTGAAGTCTTCGAAACCTTTGGTTGACTTCTGCTCTTTATCTCTAATCGGCGTTTCATCTTCCGACTCAGAGCTGGTATATGAGGCTGCAAAATCGAAGTTAGCCATCCACTCCTTATATAGAAAGTCATACCAACACACAGACACGCAACCTATTTTAAGCCAACTCCCAGATCGCAGCTTAAGAGCGACCAACCAAATTAAGAGTGCGGCAAAAACTAAGAGTATGCAACTTAGGGAAACGTAAAAAAGAGAACAGATTACATCTTCGGCGAAAGGACAAGTCCTGGAACGAGCCGCTCAAGGTGTTTTTCTTCAAATCATCGGACGCATTATCGTACGGTCTTAACAAGGGAACAGACATTACGGAAGAAAACTAAACTGAATAATAATAAAAGTTTTGGCCGAGCAAAATGGCGCGAGCTGGAGGCGGCGCCGTCTGCAGAGGTGAAGGCTGGTTGAAAATCAAACAGCTGCCGTTAAATCATTGATCTACTACTAGCTGAGCGCCTGCCAGACGCCCAACGACTCAATAGTAGCGCAAATAATTGTCAGAAATCGAAAAAAAGAGCAACCGCCCACACTGGCTTTGCTCAGGTGTCCTGGTTTGGAATTGAAGGTTAAACTACTGTAGCTTAAGTTAGATGATTGCTTGGGCTTTGGTTGAGGCTTGGCTTGGACAATAAACTGAAGCTTGAGTTAGGTCTATGCTAGGTTAGTGTAGCTGTGAATGAAATTCTTAGACCTAGGTTTAGGTGTGGTTTACGTACATAGTACGAACGTACGTACATAGGTAGGTTCAAATTCTATCTTACAGTCAGGCACTTAACGCCGTTTATGGTACTGGCACCATACATTGTATAAAGTACCGGTACCATATAGGTATGGTGCCAGTACCATAAACGGCGTTAAGTGCCAGACAGTCTTATGCACTGCAAGTTTAGGCTTACATCCAGGTTTACGCTTAGGTTGAGGTCCATGTTTATAAACAAACCACTGATTATAGTGAGTGAGTGGTAGATATAGTAATCGGTTTCTTTACATAATGTAAAAGAGGAAGCAGGAGAAAAAAGGAACTGAAGCAATGGGAAGAGAGCTCACAGTAGCACTCTGATTCGTCATCGAGGGAAGGCATGGAGGGCGCCGAAATGGTCGAACTTTTCCGGTCCCATGGTCTGCCAATCAAAATGGCGACCGAATGGCGTCGGACTCGTCGTTGTCGGAACTGTTCAGAGGAGGGCGGAAGTGCAAGCGAATCGGAAGCCATTTGGCGACTGTGATTGAGCGCTGCAGTGCGAGCTCGCGGCGACGATGGACAGGCGGCGGCGGCGGCCGGCTCCTGATCGGCGAAGCTGACACTACGAAGGTGTTTAGAGGGAGAGTCGTCCATAGGTCGATCAAATCGGTCGGCTCTAATAACTTTCTGCGAGATTGTCGCCAACAAGCGGTTAGGACAGACACGCAGTCTCGGTAGCCTGGCAACGAGCACGCAGATAGCTGGGCTTGATAGCTAATCGTTGTTGCACTCAAATACGACTTTAGGTGGCAACTGACTGACTGACGGCAACCATTTACGCTAGGTGCGAGCTAGCCGGGCGCAGACTGCCAGAAAAAATCTATGTGGACTAGAGTCCAAACTCAACTTTCGGCTGCGACATTAGGGTGGCTCTCTCTCTCTCTCTACATATCGATCAGACCCCATGTCGATTTTAAAAAGCACAACAAAGTTTGATGCCACTGACTGGATGCCATCGGAGCAGAAGCCGGCTAATAACGACGACGATAGAGACAAAGCAGGAAGGAAACCGACTCTAAAAGCATTATCGAACGGCCGAACGGTTCGGACGGTGCGAAGAGAAGTTGAGCTCCGCGAGAGCAGAGTAAAAACAGATCAACCTACCCACAATTACATCTCCCACTGGCTTCGGTCGCAGACGTAACGAATAGAAACGCAGCTCCTGACGAATGGGCATGGCCAGCACTGAGACTAAGACAAGACCCACACACATGAGAGTTGGCTAATTGCGGCACGCACAGTGCAAAGAAAACAAAAGAACTGAATAGGTCTCAGGCCTAGCAATTAGCTTCGATATGTCTGTCTACCCCTCACCTCTGCGGACATATAAAATGAGGTGTTTCTTTTGTAACTCCTCTATTAACCTCAAATAATAATACCGCCAGAGTATAAGTTTTGACAAGAACCAAGCATTACCACATGCATTATGGTTGCTACTGTACTTTTTCAATGTACTGTACATACCAAGTGTTTAACAAAAAACATCTATTCTGAAAAAGAGAAAACCGCATTTCTGAACTGATAAATGCAAACTCTGAAAATTTATCTGCTACAATCATGGTTCAAAAATTTGACTGGTAAAATAACCCATAATGAGAATGAGCAAATAATGAGAAGCACTGTGCGACCATAGTTATGGCCGCGTCAGTGGCTCAGTGGGTAGCTCGCTGCCTCTGAGTCACGGCGGCCGCTGCATCCCTAGTGGTTGTAGTGGTTCATCCTCTCGGCGTGGCAAGTTTCTTGCTGCAAAGAGTTGGTCGTCGGCACAACGCTCCACCCAGGCCACCGAAAGCTGGTTACAGCGAGTAGGTAAAATGGGAACCAACTGGATCTGCCATAGCACCGAAGCCGCTCCTACAGCATGCCAACTTGGAGAAAGAGCAATGACGTCAAGTGCTGGCTGAGACGACACAGGGACCGGTTTAGTCCTTCGGCCGGGCAGTGGACGCTGTCAGCACTATGACGTCAATGCGCCAGGCGCTCTCTTAGTAACCTGGCGCCCAACAGCATGGCTAGAGTGGCTTGGCAGTGATAGAAGGGAAACGTCCGAGATGACGAAACACGGGGGTTGCGCAATGGATCGCAAGGTCTGAGCGTAGGGCTGTAAAAGCCCCCCGCACATCGGATCGGATCGACCATAGTTATGAATGGGTTGGATGTGGAAATATTGGCATACATGTACTAGGTCTAGATTTTTTGCCTAGCTAGAAAGGACAACCCCTCACACCTACCCCATACGGTTCAGGAGACCACGACCTAAAAATTCAAGCACTAGTCGCGGCTCCAGAATTTAAAACTGGCAAAGAAACCAGTAATATAATGCCTTTGGTCAATGGAATTTAGTATTCCCCTGTTGTCATTCAAGACACAAACAGGTAGATAAAATTGCAACTTTCTTCCACACACCTTTAGCTCAGCTGTTTGATAAATGGCGTTCTCTGCTCTTTCGAAAAGGGCGATAATTTTTTTGTAACAGCCTGCATTAGCTGTGGCCGCCGTATGGCACCGGTTGGCTTGATCTAACAAACTTTGATTTTGAAACAAATTATATTCGGTACTGACATTCCAAACCTGCATACCTATTTATATATTTAGAGTAATTTCTAAAATGAATGGACGCAAAATGCAGAAGTTAACTATGTACTGTATTAGAAATATCTACAAGTATTTCGAGTTCCCTTAGTTTACAAGCTTACAGTACATACTGTATAGCGATCCACCGAAATTGTGGTTCCAGTTCCGGTGATGAAGAGTGCCGGAACAGGAATTTATTGTTTTTTGTTCTTTTCAGGAGAAAGTTTGCCAAATTTCGGGTCATTCCACCGAAAACAAATAGAATTTCACCTAAAAATCTTGTTTTCGGCGATAATTGTTCATAAAAACAATTGTTTTATTTTAAAAAGTATTGTTTATTTGCTAATTTGTTCTAGCCCAAATGATGCCTTGTGTTTTACAGTAGATCTGATGGCATTTCACAAGTTTTAAATCAGAATTTTGAACAATGGATGTTTCTTTTTGAACAATCACCTCACCCTCCGAACTTTTAAAGAGACTTATTTAGCACTAGATTACTTAATGGCAACTATCAATGTTTTGGATGACTTGTACATCAGCACTTCTTGTTTTTAGGGCGTTTTGTGAGAAAAGCGTGTTTTGCGCCGCATAATAAGTCAATGTCTGGCGATTTGTGGGCCGCTGCCCAAGTGGTAACAAAAGAGTAAATGGTATGTTTAGCTAAAATAGTAATATTTTATGGCACATAAACCTAGTTCTAAACTTATAAACATTGCACTAAGTTGTTTTCTGCAACATACTGTACGATTTGAATTTTGCGACGCTTGGAGCAATTTCAATTCTTTAACCCGACTTGAAAAAAAGCGTTGGTTCCGGTTCCGGTCGATCTCTAACTACATGCAATACTTGAAGAGGTGCATCGAATAACCAGCTACAATGTAGAATGCAAAAGCTTTACCATTTCGTGGCAGAAAAAAGACCGGATGAGAGACGGTAGCAGTACCAAATCGTGAGCTGACTATATCGTTCTTAGACATTTCGGTCAGACAGCAGAGAGAGGAGTCGATCGGAATTAGGAATATAAATTAGTCCGCTCAGCAGAGAGCTATCAGAAATGGAAACAAAGTCGGCGGCTGTATTGAATTTCTAGAAGAGCGATAGACAGATAGCTGCTGCTGGCCGGTGGCGTCTCACAGTAAAACGAGTACTAAATGCAGTGGCGTGAGCGGCATCGCCGCCACTCCATTTAGCACCATTTCCAGCATCCATACACACTCGGCCGATTGATGCGGCTGCCGTTAACAAACAGGACGCGGTGTCGCCTAATCGGCTAATGCCAACACACCACATGGAGTGCCTGGCTAGTAACGACGCTTTCTGAGCTGTCTTTAATGATCTAGTCGCGGAAACAGGCGCAGACTAAACGGATAAAAATGGTCGCGATAAGCCAATTAATTAATTAATAGGCTATGGTTTTTACGAATCTGCTCCAAAAATCATGCAAACTTTGGCCGACTGTGTGTGTCCTCAACTTTACAATAGAGTTTTTCTTTGCAGAACTTTTTCGGTCTAGTACAGTATGTATGTACGTACGTACATACAAACTTTCATTTGACTACTTTTCCAGCTCGTGTGCTGGTACCTACTGGTGTAGAGCTAAAGCGGAGTAAACTACCTCATTAACATCTGTAATTAAACTTTCAGTCAGAAGTATTCCCAGATCTAAAGTACACTATCGATTATTTGAATTAGAACGCGACAAAAAACATACAAAGAGGTGCTTTGTAGAATGTCGTGCCATTAAAAAGGAGATTTTGTTAGTACTTTTGAAAATGACGTTTTAGTGGTACGCTGGAGTGTTTTTGGGCCCCACTTAGCTCATGAAAAAGTTATACTGCAGAGTAGTGTTCCGACGATATCAAAATTCGTCGATATTCGATATCGATATCGATATCGATATTTTCAGTTCAATATCGATCGATATCGATATCGATATCGATATTTATGGTTATCTGAGAAAATCTGAAAATTTGAAAGATCAAACTGCTCTCACTGCTTATCAGTCAAGTACTGATGGAATCAGCGATCTGATATCAGTTTAGTAGCGAATCGCAGAAAAGGTAGTGGCCCTTCTGAAGCCCTTCAATGAAAAGTTTGACCCCTCAGGCCGATGCCCCACCCTCATTAGGCATAGGTCAGACAGAATAGCGTATTTTAACTTATTTTAATGACAAAAAATCATGACTTTAGTAAAAAAATCGGACTTTTTTGCTTACCATCCTTTAAACCACCCATCAGTCGGCGGTACACCCTCAGGATTTGAAAATTTACCACCCCTCAGCCGAAATGCTAGTCCATGTCTGCTTCTGCCCCTCCTGCTTCAAGTGTGCCGAGTGAGCAGCTCTTCAATGTTGCTGCAGACATTTAAGAATGTAAGCATGATGTCTGAAAGCTGAGAATGCCGAGAAATTGATGTTTCTGAGATCTACATTGTATCATGCCACTGTTACGTTTTGACTATACCATCGATTTCTAAGTTGTTCATAAAAAACAGTTTTTTTACTGTTCTAGAGATATAAATTTTGTGTCCGTTTTGTTTTTGTCCTACTTTCCCGCACAAAAAATATCGAAAATATCGATGCGAAATATCGCGATATCGATATTGGAAAAAGGGTCGATATATCGACTTTTCGATATCGATATCGATATATCGTCGGAACCCTACTGCAGAGATATTTTAACAGAGTTCTGGCCTACAGTGTAACCTAATTCTCCTCTGACTGAAATTTGCGCAATAGAGGAACAAACATTTTCGTAGTGACTATTACGAAAAATCATCACGTCAGTTAATTATATCAAGCGTTTCTGGGGGTATGCATACTCAAAACGTGCACCTACAGTAGTACATGTAACAGGTCACTCGCCGAAGGGGGAGCGGGTTGGGAACTAAAAAACGCTCAAATCGCTAATTTGGACTCAAATACAGCTAAAAAGTACTGTTTTACAGGCGATTTTAGTGTCTACAGTAAAATTGTAAAAAAATCGCAAAACTTTGCTCAAACACTTTCTTGCCAGAAAGCATCGGAGGGTTTCCGAAAAATCGTCTCGGGGGTCTTCAGATCGAGGGGTCTGGCCTAAGTCGGATGGACCAACCTGTTACATGTATGGTAAATTTAGTTTCAATCAAGCTCCATTTTCCAGTCTTTAATTGTAATCAGAAAACAACAAAACATAGTGTCGTTTTTGCTTCCGAGCAGCTAGGCTCCTATTATGTATGTATGCACGCTGATCGGGCGCTAACCTAACTGGCTCGAAAAGCGCAAATTAATAGAAAATTAGATGTACGTGCAGGATAAACGAATCTGTTTGACGATGCGCACTCAGCGGATCACCGTAGCGAGTAAGCCAATAAGCCTGTAAGTTGAGAAGCAATCAAAGTCTACTAAGCTTGTAGTTAGGCAGCCACGCCTACCAGAGTAGAAGAGAAAACAGACAGAAGAATCAAATTTCACCTTCGGACGCGCCGCCGCTGTCTCCGACGGAAGAAATCGACGTGGAACGCACTGACCGACGCTTCTGCTTCTGTTGCTGCTGCTGCTGATGACGCTTGACTCTACTGCCCTGCAACATAAAAAACGGCTGTTCAATTTGGAGCAGTGCAATTAACGGCTTAGTCGGTATTGAATTTCGGCCCAGACACAACTAAGTTAGCCGGTTAGTTTGTGCTATCCGCTAACGCAACCACTTCTGTCTGCCATACACACACACGCAAAATTTTAGGTTAGGGCTTGGTTGCTTGATTGCATGCACTGAGATGGATTAATGGTTACTAGTTGTCTGAAAAGTGCAGTATATGGTTGGTTTATTAGATTGACTTGCGAGCGGCAGCAAAAGTGATGTTTGGCTAAATACATAAGAAGCTTAGCAAGCAAATGATTAGTTTGACAAGTTCGCTTGCTTTTACAGATATAGTACATGTACCGTATGTGACAGAGTATGGTCAAACACCACCAGGTTGAATTCTTTCATCCCAATCAGGTGTTTTATTGCTGTTTTCCTCTAACTAAAGAAAAATATTTGAACTATAAAGTAAGATAACCTTCGTCATATGATTTTAAACAGGAATAATCACTGAAAGAATAAAAATCTAAAGTGCATCAAAGCGAAATTTGCAAGAAATACTAGCTAACTGTTTACAGATTGGCTGCTATGGTGTCCAAAATGCCAAAAAAAACATGTTCAGGTCTTCTCTAGAGAGAGATAGACCAAAAATAGATTTTCAACTGGAAACAGAAATATGCACAAGTCTCGACATTGAAACTTTTTGTGTCCAAGTGCGTTTATCAGATCAAAGAATCAGTTCTTGGCAAACCTACTAACCCTATCTATCCCCATCTATCTGCTAGGTTCATCAAATTAGTCGAAAGGGCACGCCCGTACACTTATCCAAGCCACTCTCGGCTAATTAAACTAGCCGACAGTCAATTAGCAGCCGGCTAGTTAGCTAGCAGTTCGATTAAAACCGGCCAGCAACTCACCAGCGTGATGGTGTAGCCGCGTCTTAGACGACTGTTTTGCGCCTGATCATAATCGAACGATCTATCCAAGAAAAATCGCACGTCCGTACTCATACTCGCAGCGTAGCACAGCACACTGGCCTGGCCGGGCAAGTTCAATTAAGAATCGGTGGAGGCTTGACAGACACGTCAATGCGACTCGGAATCAGAAACAGAGCGACTGGTGGCTGGGCCGGGAGGGTGAGGAGAGCTAGAGCAAGGCTGCACCTTGACGACTAAGCGAGAAGCGATCGTGTGCGCCTAATCGATCAAGAACAAGCCTGGCATCAATGCCTAATTTGGCCCAGCTAATCTAATCTTCATTCGAACAGACCAACCAACTTTTCCGTCGCTCAGACACAAGGTGACAAGAATTGCCGGCGAAGCGCCGGACAGCGATCGATGCTAATGCACGGCACGGCCCCATTGTGAGCCATTACAATGCCCAAATTAAAGCCACTGACTAGCTCCCCGCGGACCACTGGCACTATTACCGTGTCTGAGTCCTGATCCGACTCGTAGAGATGAAACATGACAGAGAAAGACAGCAGCAGTGCACAGACCACTGCTGGCACAACGACGATGACGACGACACTGTAATTCCGCGGCGGCAGCGGCGGCGGCAAGCCGGCCGGCAGGATTTAAGAGCCAAAGCCGTTTACGTCACCTCCACGACCGGCCAATTTTAGAATGCCGCCGTCCTTCTCAGGCCACAAACATTAAGCCGCTTACTCTGCCTGTCTTCTTAAGGCTTGGCTGAGGCGAACAATTTGAAGAATCACTCTGCTTAGCTAGGCACAGCTTTGTGGTAATGTAGAAAGATGACAAATCTTTCTACCAAACCAAAAGTCGAACTAGGGTGGTCTGCCTGCGAGGAATGGAATTGAAAGCTGCGAAACAGGTTTTAGAATAACATTAATTCAATTTTTGAAAAGGTTTTGAGTGTCAAGAATGCGGTGTACTGTGCATATAAAACGTCGTAACAAATAGAACCTTTCACAGCTCTTGTACAGTATAACTTGAACAAACAGTTTTACAATAACCTGAACTACATCTGTTTTGTAGTGTTTCATACTGTACAAGTAGATCTTATTCCTCAATACAATCTACATTTGTTGTGATCTGTTTCCTCAATTCTCTTTGATAGCAAATGTACATAAAATATTTGAAGGGCCTGATGAAGTCGTCTCTGAAGTCCAGGTAAGCCGATTTCCCAAAAAATTGCCAAAAGTTTTCGGTCAGTAATGTAGGGAACTTGGCCAGGGAAGGGAAGACCCGAGGCCTAGGTATGCTTGCTAGTATTTACAGTATAACAATATTCTCATAAATTCAGTCTAACAACAACATACAGTATGAGAGAACCCTGTTTATGTATGAGTTTCTTTCACTTCTAGGAAAAGAGAAATCTCAAACCTTTGTTAGTGTAACACCAAGCATACTGTATTGTATCACACCTACAATTTAAGCAATCACAAATTCTCCATGACTAAACCAAAAATTTCATGACTTCCCTTGGCTTCCTCTTTATGAGTTCCTGTCACAGTGGGGCATCGAAGCGTTATCAAAAGTCTTTCTGTTGAATAAAACTATATAAAACAGGCAGATTTGAAAATGGACCTGTGCCTGAGTACCAAAGCATGTAACTATATACCGTATGCACAAAATCTTGCAAAATCGCATGCAAAATCCTGATGAAACGGCAGGAGCCTGTTTTGAGTAAACCGAAGACTCTATATAAAGTTGAATGCAACAAAACGCAATACATAGTAAACTAGGATCATACATGTTATCCTCAGGCATACATGTAGCTGAGTTTCGATTCAATTCAATGTAGCGGGGGGCGAACAAAGTCGACCATACGATCAGACAGACCCAAGGGTCCACTTTGCTGGCCGCATAAGATGAAATCGAACAAGTTGAACTTACCACCTACCCAAGGCTTTAATCAGCCTCAGGAGGTCTCTAACAGGTAAGTCACTCAGCTCCTGGGTGGTCAAATACAGTGGTGCCTCGATAATATGGCCACATCGGGACAAGGCCCAAATGGCCATATTATCGAAATAGCCATATTAACAAATCATAAATCACTATGTTTTCCATTGTAGGCGAAAGAATAGGTACACCAGCTAGCTGGCCATATAATCGAGGGAACCATATTAACGAGGGCCATATTAACGAGGCACCACTGTACCATTGCCCCGGAATCCTATGCCTACACCCAGCAAATGCATCATGACCAAGTGTTCAGGCGTTTCCTCCTCCTCTAAGCAGAATCACACACAGGCAAAGGGGGGCTGAGGGGGGTTGCCCCCCTCAGGCTCTGACCTACCCCCCTCAGCTAGCCGCTACCCCTCAACTAGGAATTTTTTGGAAGAATTTTGTATAGAAAATTATGATAAAATATGCCTGGATTAGGTGGAAATGAGCTCAGAATAGCTTATTTTAGCTTATTTTAATGAACAAAAAGCCAAAAAACCTTGATTTTAGCCAAAATCGGACTTTTTGGCTTACCACCCCCTCAGCCCCCTCAGGCGCTCCTACCCCCCTCAGGAATTGAAAATTATAGCCCCCCGTCAGCCGAAATGCTAGCCCATGTCTGAGCAGAAGTAACATGTTGGATCATCATATAGTACATGTATGTACCAGGGGGTTTGGGGGGCTACCCTCTGCTGGAAAGGCCAAACCCCCCTTAACCCCCCGAGACAGGTTAAGGGACCCCCTCCGACCAAAAATACAAGTATTAGTAGTGGCTCCAGTATTAACAAACTGGGTCAGAAATCACTAATTTTTAGCCTAAAATTCACTTGAAAAGCCTTTGGAAACCGAATTTATCGCTTCCACTGCTGATATTTAAGAGAAATCGATGTTTTTGGAAGCCCTTTTTTGTCATTTTTTGCTTGTTTTTAGCTCTAAAACGCTATTTGGCAGCTTAAAATAGCGATTTTTAGCGTCCTTACTGAAAAAAACGTGCTAAAAAAGGATTTTCGAGGCGTTCTGGAGCTTTTTGAAATTTTTGACCCCCCCTCTGGACGAAACCCCCTTGACCCCCATCTGAGGAACCCCCCTACCCCCTCCCCCAGGTAGGCCCAGAGCTGTTACATGTACGGTACAGTATATTTTCGTCTATAGCCTACACCATGCAAGCACAGTAAACGGCCGAAAAATAGAAATCAATTAAAACTAGTCGGGTAACAAAACTTAAGCTTGTGCACTACAAAAGAACTAGACAATCGACATAAAACGTTTGAGAACTGGTCACTTTGAACAAATCGATAAAACGCATTAAAACCGTACTCCAAAACCTCAGGTGGTAGGCTGTTCCATATCTGAGAGTTGGTTGGAAAGAAGGTGGCTGCAGTGGTAGCAGTTCTGGATCCAACCCTACCATCAGCCTATGACTCCTTCTACCACTCCTTCTAGTAACAGAATCGACAATAAAAGTAGGACTGCAGTATCTAAGCCCAAAGTAGAACTGGTAAAACAGTTGCATCGACTGTTGCACAGCAACAAGCCAGACAGGCGACATGTATGTGGATCATCCACCAGGCCCATAATGCTAAGATGCTTAAGGTTACTATGTACTGTGTCCAGTTAATCAACCAACCACCAGTTTTAGTTCCCTTCTACTCCTACTTCTACTCTTAGTCTCCATATAAATACTCCTGCTCGCGAATTCTCTAGACCTGTTAACCTAGAACCATCTGTATAACAGGGACTGACTATTCAGCTGGGGAAATCTTTCTGATCCAAAATAGGGTTTGAGCATTATGTTCAAAGGGGGTTTCAGCGACTTTATTGTGTACAAAAATGCGTTAATTAGGGCCTCTGAAACAAGTCAGGGCGGGGGAGCCGGTAGGCGTTTGCTTGCCAAGTGGGGGTCCATGAGAGGCTTTGCCCAGGTAGGTCATGTAAAATTTCAAAAACCTCAAAAACGAATGGAAATGCGCAACAAATACTATTAAGACTAAAAATCGAGATTTAAAGCAGAAAATTGAGCTCATAAGCTAAAATTAAGCATATCATTACAAAAAGCTACTAAGAACACCTTTCTGTTGAGCAACAGCAGTGGAAGCAGTAAAATCCACTACCACAGCAGTACTGGCTAAATTCAGTGAACTACAAAGCCAAGCCAACCACAGTTGTAAGGGCCAAAAATTTAAAAAAAGACATCATTTTTTTTAAAAAGCTTTTTTTTGAAGGCTCAAAAAAATTTTTTTTTGAAAAATCAATATGCAAATTAAGGGAAAAAGTGGAAAAATTCACGTACATACATCCAATTTTTTGTAAATTCTTTGGAAGCAGCCAACATTTTATCCAGCAACCTGCGTAATACTTCTTTTGCATTGAGCCTAACAGCGACTGCATAAGAAATCCTTCCTTAGGATTCACCTAGAAGTGCCTCTAAAGACAATTTTCGGTGAAATACAGGCAGTGTTTAGAGCTGTATTGTCGTTTTCGAACAGGTTTCTCAACTGACTTAAGGTGCAAAAGTGGAAAATTTGTTGTAAGTATCTGTACTAGCATGCTGGACCCATTTAAGACGATTTTCAAAAAAATTTTTTTTTTAATTTTTTAAAAAAAAAGCAAAAATTTTTGGCCTTCAAAAATATTTTTTAACAACTGTGAAGCCAACTACCGTAGGCGACGCGGCAGTGGGGAAGTCCATCTCTGCCCAACCAGACGCTTTGTAGCTGAGTGACTCTTCAGACCTTGAGACGGTGCGTAGATTCTGCTGTTCTCTGAAGCGACGCCCCCTGGCCAACGGATCGAAGACACGCGGACGCGCGGCCCCCAGCAGTGGCGACTGTTGCGACGACAATGAAGAGTTGGAACGCGACCGATAACTGTCGAGCGAATTGTCGCTGTGAGCGCCGGAAAAACTGGAACTGCGGCGACAGCGAAAGTCGTACTCGTCGTCGCCCAATAGTTGTTTCTGTATCTTCTTTCGCACGTACTCCATGACCGATATTTTATTCGACACCTTTATGCACACAGACACAGTCACAAAGACAGAGAAGGCCGAAAGATAGCAAGGCTTGGAAGCTTCGCTTATCGGCCGCTGTACGTACACATACAACAATCCAGTCAAACAAACAAACACCTGTGCTGCTACAACGTCAGTTGGTGGGTGGAAAACACGGGCAAAGGGGAATAGTTGTGAGATAAGAAACGGTGGTTTTTACATGGCACATTGAAGAACAGTCGGACTACAGATGTAAAACAGCCCGAAACGACCTATTTTAAAGAGAAAAACTAACGTTTTTTGGCACAGCGGCCGTAATCCAATATTCCTCAGCCGACACAGTGGCTGATACTAATAAAATTGTTGTAACTTCATCAAAACCGTCTAGTCAGGAAGAAAGGCCAGTTTGGAGGTGATGTGGACGACATGCAAGCAAACCACGTGCCTAATTTGTACTGTGTACTGTTGTGTCCAAGCAACTCGTAAGTAAAACGCAAATATTATCAAAATAAATCGAAAAGTATAGGTAGTTCTGCGTTCGAAAGAACACAGCGTGTTAGGAGAGGAGGAAAAACAGACAAAACAACTAGAAAAGAAGGTGAAGAACTAGTAGTAAGTAGTGTGTGCGCAACACTTACTCACCGAATTGGGCAGAGGCCGTTCTGAAACCACCCAACTCAACAAAGTTCTGACACAAAATCTGCTATGCTTTCAAACAAAACTAGTGCACTAACCGGAGAGCCGGCAGGAACCGATCCGGGCGACATATCTGTTCCCCACTTAGAGTAGTATTCCTTGGCCTTCGGTGATAACTGCGGCTTGTCCTCGCTTGCGGCAAGGCGGCTGGCAATTGTAATAGGGGCAGACGGAGAGTATTCGGTCACCACTCGAAGTTCCAGACCGTTGGAATCGTCGGAATGATTCGATGAAGCAGACGCCATTTTACCTTCAAATAGTATAACAGTCAAGTAAATTACCCTCACCACAGATACAGATGGGCCGTTTCCCGCGAAACTCCAGCCCCCTCCGGATTTCCAGCCCATGTAAGAATTTTTTTGGGAGCTCAACTATTCTTGCAATTTTAGAAAACCAAAATTTCTAGAACTCATAAATAGGCTAGTATTTCGCTGGAGGTGCTAAAAGTCGGCCCAAAACTCATGGGGGCAATGGAAGTACGTAATCGAGAACGAAAGAAAAGATCTTAAGAAATTGCGCAAAGCCATAGCTGTGGACCGAAAGGTCACAGAAAATCGCTATTATTCCGATCTAAATGCATACACCTTTGCGTTGAAAGAGATAATTTAGTTCAAAAAATTGTAAAAAAAATGGCCTAAAACAGGAATTTCCAAAAAAAGTCGCAGAATGGAGGCAGCTGTGGCGGGAGGAGTCCAGATTCCCTTTACAACCATGGAGAATACAATCGCCGTTTTGGCGTGGACAAGCGTTACTGCTCACAAAAAAGGTACTATCGAAAGAGCTATAGCAAGACATCGAGTACGAAATGGTTCAATGAAAAAAGGGTGACAACAAGACGCAACAGCGCTGAATAGAACGAAACGAGAGCGCGTGTGGGCGGGCGCTAACAATAAAGGTCAACAGACGGAGTCGGAGCTCTATTTAAGCAGCGACGCGGGTAATAAAATCAAGCCGAAACGAGCGCGGCTTGGCGGCTTCAAATTATATTTTTTACGTCAGTGCAGAATCGATCGGTCGTTGAAAAATGACATTAGTCGCTGAAGGTTGACTTAAAAATTTATTACGCTACCGAATTACAACACAGTTGGGAACAGAACTATAAAATATTTCAAGGTAGTTAAGTGAAAAATGAGTAATATCCAGAAGACTTAGAGAGTCAGGCACTTAACGCCATTTATGGCATAGAAATCAGGGTAGTAGGGGCATCATAAAATGATTTGAATAGAGTTACACAAATGTGGTTTGAAGTAGGTTGGTACGTAAAAACATGGAACTAACAACTTATTAGGTGGTCAACGTGGTCGTGATTATGTAACTGTACTATTCTAACTGTATGTTATCGCGGCTATCAATTCTACTGAATAACAGATGTACCTGAACCGTTTACTTTACGAATGTATATTGTAATATACTATGTACTGCGTAAAAATAAACCTAAAATGACGCTAAGCTTGCTTACTGCAATAATAATATGGATTAAAACTTAGCAACTAATGCTAAAATTTTAAAAGGAGGAAACTACAATATAAGGGGAGAAAACCGGAAAAGAGGAAAAAGGAAAGGAGGAAACCGAAAAAACGGAAACCGGAACACACCGAAAAAATTTGTAGAGGTTAACTAGAAGGGGTGTTTGTTCTCCTTTTACATCCCTGAAGACGTAATGCTAACCATACACAAGCACCGATGCACAGCACTAAATACCAATCCACAGACCGGTAGTGTAGTATGTAACCTTTTGCTTATCTTGGAGCAACAACCCAGTAATCTGTAAAATATTGGCTACACAATCGTTAACTTTCCCATAGATCAAAGGGTTGCTGCTAATCAAGCAAAGAGTCATGGGCAAAGAGGGGTTGAGCGTTTGACCCCCGTCAGGCTCTCACTTACCCCCTCAGACCCGCGCTACCCCTTGGAAGAATTTTGTATAGAAAATTATGATAAAAGTATGCCTATATTGTAAAAGAGCTCAGAATAGCTTATTTTAACGAAAAATAATTAAAAACCTTGATTTTAGCAAGAATGCATAAAAGAGTAGCAAGAATGTGCCACTCATGGGCCGGCCGAGTGTCGATGCGCTGCGCCATAATTACCGTAGTGGTCATGAAATTCGCGACCCCTCCGGTAATTACGCATGCGCTTTATTGCAGCGTAACCTGATTTCTGGGCAAGCGTGGTGTTCACAAAACTTTCAGCGATTTTCTACAACGGTAAATGATTCCATATTTCGTCTAAGATCTTCAATAACTAAAAGAAGTGTCCAGTTGCAAAGCAAGATTGCGAGATATCTTTGAATTGCATCATCAGGCTTTTTGCATAAACGTTTTAGGCCCTGTACACATGCCACATGCTTGCATATGCCAGCTGTTTTTACCTTTCTTTTCCTTTATCAGGTTGCCGTAGACTTAAGGACCGAAAAAATCCCAAGGATAGATAGCCCGCTCAGAAATCAGGTTGCGCTGCAATACAGCGCATGTGCAATTACCAGAGTGGTCGCGAATTTCCCGACCCCTCCGGTAATTACGGTGCAGCATCGACACTCGGCCGGCCGCTGAGTGGCACATTCTTGCTACTCTTTTATGCATTCTTGGTTTTAGTAAAAAATCGGACTTCTTGGCTTACAATCCCCTCAAACCAATCCACCACATCAGTCGTCGCTACCCCCCTCAGGATTTGAAAATTTACCACCACCATTCCCTCAGCCGAAGCAAATGTCTGCTGCTAATAATATGGCTAAATCCGTTCGATAGACGCTTAACGGAATATGCATAGAGATACAAACGTAATCCGGTATTACCCGGTATGTACCCAACACCAGTATATTATCCGGTACCTCCGATCCGATGAGCCTTGCGGCCTACGATCAGACCTATGTGGTCCATTTCGCGAACCCCGTGGTTCGTCATCTCGGACAATTGCCTTCTATCACTGCCAGCCACTCTAGCCATGCTGCTGGGCGTCAGGTACTAAGAGAGTGCCTGACGCGTTGACGTCATGGTGATGTCGGCTCCCAACGTCCGCTTGGTGCGCCCCTGGTGTGAGAGAGGCCCCGGCCCCCAGGCCTAATTGGTTTCCATGGACAACTCCTGACGTCATTGATTTTCTCCTCCAACGTGGCATGCTTTGGAGCGGCTTAGGTGCAACGGCAGATCCAGTCGGTTTCCATTTTACCTACTTGATGTCACCAGCTTTCGGAGCTTTGTGCCGACCACCAACTCTTTGCGGCAAGAAACTTGCCGCGCCGAGAGGATGAGCGCACGACGTGGCGCACAGTGGCCATGCGGCCTAAACCACTACACCATCTGTGCCGGCTCTGCCGTACCTATAGCCGGATAACGGCTAATAGCGGGTGCCAAAAATCGCATTTTCATGAGAATTTTTCTAAATTTCGAGCGTTTTTTTGGTGTTCGGGCTTAACAGCAGCCTATTATCCAGAAAACTTAGCTGATCTGACCGGATATTACTTATCATATACCTATTCTACTAGCCTGACAATTATAGGTTACCTACTGGATTTCCTTAAAACCGGATCGCGGTCAGGCTGGGAAACGTTTCCTCCACATAAGATACGCCACTTATTTAATTTACTATTTTATTTCCATCCCCAGCCATACGCACCCGGCTGTAATTTTTACTCTCAGTTCTCTACAGTTCACCTCTCACCTGCTGGACCTGACTGAATGAATAAAAAAGAGCTCCTTCCGGCTTCTTCAATGAAATTGGTTCCAGTCGGTGGATAAGCAACACCAGTCAGTCAGTCAGCTGTGCCACCTAAGTCAATTACTTGCGTTCAATTGACAATATACAAAGAAAGGAAACGAATTTCTTTAATATTCGTTCGATGCGTATTATCAAATATAGCGTGGCGTAGCGTAGCGGGGCAAAGCTATCGGAGCGGAACGGAACGGGCGGTGCGTCGTTGGGGGACGGGGGATCTGTATTGCTGCGGGAATAATAAATGCGGTGGTGAATTTAAACTACGGCCGCACCAGGATTGGGTTTATTGAAGTGCTTGAGGATGCTGAAAACGACAAATAACACGATTATCAAGCGATTTTTTGTTAATTCAGCTCAAGTCAAACCACCACCAATCTGACATGAAAAGTGGTGGGTCGGCGGGTTGTCATTACGAGAGACATCCCACTAGGGCTTCCTGGCACGCCGATTTCAACTGTCACATTTACAATTGGCTACGATCACTGTAGAAATCGATATCGATTATCGATTTTTCGTGCAAGTATAACATTCACGTCAAAAAAACAAAGAAAACAACTACAAAGCTGTTAATATTGGTTGAGATACTGCAAACAATAAACTTCAGTAGCTTATTAATTTCGAATGAAATGGTGTGCTCCTATTTCCTACTACAGATGTACAAAACTTACGTAAGGTCGCGGCTCGAATTTGCCACGCCTGTGTGGAATCCCTATTTACTCAAGGATGTAAATACCATTGAAAGTGTGCAGAGGGCTTTTACACTGCGATTGCCAGGCATGCTTGGTCTTCAAGGCTGCTACCTAGAAAGGCTAAAACTACTGGACCTTGAAACACTCGAAATTAATAAGCTACTGAAGTTTATTGTTTGCAGTATCTCAACCAATATTAACAGCTTTGTAGTTGTTTTCTTTGTTTTTTTGACGTGAATGTTATACTTGCACGAAAAATCGATAATCGATATCGATTTCTACAGTGATCGTAGCCAATTGTAAATGTGACAGTTGAAATCGGCGTGCCAGGAAGCCCTAGTGGGATGTCTCTCGTAATGACAACCCGCCGACCCACCACTTTTCATGTCAGATTGGTGGTGGTTTGACTTGAGCTGAATTAACAAAAAATCGCTTGATAATCGTGTTATTTGTCGTTTTCAGCATCCTCAAGCACTAAGAAGAGGACAGAGGAGGAGAAGAATGGCAATTCGCTTGAGTTCGCTGTCCAGGAGTGGCAAGTCTGTTTCACCGTTGACAAGTCATCAGATGAAGGCAAAGGCGCAGAAAGGCCGAAACGCGGCGCGTAAGCGATCGAGTCAACACGATGTCAGTACAGAGCAGATTTCCGGAGATACCAAGTCAGCAGGCGTGGAGCATTTCTCACCGTTCATTCATTTCGACGGCTCGATGGCTGTCAGGCACAGAGGTGGCCCAGTCGACATCCGTGAGGGGGAGTGATGAAGAGTTTGATAGTTTGAGTGTTGTTGTGTGTATCCTCCCTGTGCGGTTGTTGTGTGTGATTCAGTCAAGCGCGTGTGTGTGTTGTGTTGTTTTACAAGACAAACCAGTAAAGACTCCTCTCTCTCCACTTCGCTTCAGTATGTATGACTGTGAGTTCGATTCTGGTCACACCACTTTGTTGTATGTGCAATTTTTCTTCTGTGGACAGCACATTGTGTTCTGACTACATTACGAAGTGATTTATGGCGGGATTGCGAGTTTGCTTATGATAATAGTACCTTAGCTACTGTAATGCATATGTAGGATTCGGCCATGCATTGGTGTCATCTTGTCAGTTGCCTGACCTTCCATTCCGACCGTTTCAACTGAAATAAGATACACAATGGACGACGACGACCACTGCGTTTTGGCATTGTTCAATTGGCTACGAGTTTGCTGTATTGAGTGTTTAGCGGTTACATGAACACCTAGAACTTGCCTTCTTGGATGAAGTCCTCGCTAACTCTTTTTTTAGATAAGCAAAAATTGCTTGGCCATTAGGAAAGGTAAAGAAGTTCAAAAAGTCGGACTGGGCCAGCACAGTTGGTGTAGTGGTTTAGGCCGCATGACCACTGTGCGCGACATCGTGCGCTCATCCACTCGGCGGGGCAAGTTTCTTGCCGCAAAGAGTTGGTTGTCGGCATAAAGCTCCACCCAGGCCACCGAAAACTGGTTACAGCGAGTAGGTAAAATGGGAACCAACTGGATCTGCCGTTGCACCGAAAGCCGCTCCAAAAAGCATGCCGCGTTGGAGGGGAGATCAACGAGGTCAGGAGCCATCTGAGCAACCAGCAATAAGGCCAATACTGGTTTAGTACCTGCTGCCGGGCGGCCGTTGGGAGTTGTCGGCACCATGACATCACCACGCCAGGCACTCTCTTAGTACCTGGCGCCCAACAGCATGGCCAGAGTGGACGTCCGAGATGACGAACCATGGGGGTCGCGCAATGGACCGCAGAGGTCTGAGCGTAGGGCCGTAAGGTCCCCCCTCACATTGGATCGGATCGGAAGTCGGACTGAGATCTAAGAGGATAAAGGATTTATTGGATTTCAGGGGTAATCCACTTATGTAAGTAACTGGCTCATAAAAGATCATGGTAGAATGGTCTACTAAATATATTCTCCTGAAAGGTGTAAACAGGCTGTAAGGTCTCCTTGCTAGCCAACAAGTGACCCAGAGCTTCTGTCACTGCTATGGTGGCTAGTTCAGCTCCCAGTTGGTCCCTTTGGGAGCTACTGCAAGTGGGAATGGGTAGGGAAATGCAGGTTTAGGAAATGAGTTGATCCGTCACAAAGGAACTCCATCGTAGGTGTTGAATTTTGAAGACAGCAATCCTGATGCATGTCCAAGAAGGTATAGAGGCCTTGCGAACCCAAGCTATCAATGATCGTTCGTTCCTAGGATGTCTAAGTAGCTTTGATTGAACTCATCTTTGAAGGGCTTAACTTCAGACCACATGGACCCTAACCGAACCATGTTGAACTCCCAATCTTTGTAGAGCTTGTGTTGGGCCTTGTTGAGCACCTGCGAAGAATACCAAGGGAAAGCCTTTTGAACAGAATTGAACCCGTGGAAGACTCTGCCGCACTGATCAACAAAAATCCTTCTTTGTTGAGGTATAGATTTGGGAATCTACAGTTCCAAGAACTGGAGAGGCTACTGCAAAAAGTAGAAGTACTAGCGAGTGCATGGTCGCAAGTTGTAAAGAATGAGTCTGGGCCTATGTTAGATAAGCTTATCATACCTCGCAAAATGCAATGAACTTTATGTTCAAACAAGCAAACATTTCCCTTCATGCTATTTTTTGACTTCCATGAAAGGAAACACTTGCCTATTAAACTCCACAAACTACACCTCAACCATTGTGGCAAAATCTCGTGCAACCTTCAACTCAAAGTCATCAACCACCTTCCATTCATTCCTCACTGGATCATAGCGCTGAATCTTGCGTTCGAATCGCCGATGATCCCATTCACTGCTAGTAGGCACAGCACCTCCAGCACAATACAGCACTCCATCCAGCACAGCCATGGTTGGTCCACGTCGTGGAGTGGTTAGAGGGGCCACTCGGCTCCACTGGTCGGTCTCCGCGTTGTACTTCTCACAGCTGGACAACACTGTCACATTCTTGGTCTCAGGGATGTTGTACTCTCTAGGCTTGAACACAATTCCCCCACAGACATAAATCTCACTTCGGAATGTGGCAGCAGCAAACTCCAGGCGGCCATGGCGTAGTCTGCTGACCTGAAAGCAAAGAGAACAGTTTAAGTATTCCATGACTGCGGTGTAGAGACCGATGTCCAGCTGTCATTGGCTGGATGGTACTTTTCGACTGTGCAACCGCACTGTCTGTCATCGCCGCCAATTGCGTACAAGTGATAGTCCAATGAGACCATTTGGAACATGTTACGTTTGATCTTCAATGAACTAATTCGGTCCCAAGTAACTAAAATGATGTTGGAACAGTTAGTCTGTTAATTGATCAGTGTTGGTTGGTTGGTTAGTTGCCTGGCTTGGCTTGGCTTGGTCAAACGGTCGGTCGGTCGGTCGGTCGGTCGGTCGGTCGGTCGGTCGGTCGGTCGGGCAGTTAGTTAGTTGGTTGGTCAGGCAGTGAGTTGGTCAGATGGTCAGTCAGTCAGTTGATAATTGATCAGTCAGTCATTCATTTGGCAGTTGGTTGGTCAGTTGGTCAGACAGTCACTCTGTGGGTCGATCAGGCTGTTGGTAAGTTCAATGTATACTTGGCAGTTTGCTGACCGATTTTTCAACACAAGTCTTCTCACACTCTTCCTTGCTTTCAAATTGATTGCTGCTTGACCCACAACCCGAGTACTGAAATGCCTTGCATTTGTCTCCAAAATAGTGGAACAGCTTTTGCTTTGCATTGCAACCTTGTCCCCAGTCGACTCGGTCAAAGCAAGCATCTGCAGCAAATTCTACTTGGCTTGGCACATCTGCTGAGAAACAGCCAAATTACCTGTTCTAAGTCGTTCACATGATTTTAGTCTGTTTAGATACTTGGTCTCACCGCCACACACAAAAAAAGCTTTGCCCAGCATTGCACCCCCAGCCCCAATTCGTGATACGTGCATCGATGGCCCTTGAGTGGTTAGAGTGGAGTTGGATCGGGGGTCAAAGAGTTCAGTTGAGCTGAGAGGGTCCAGTCCAGTCCACCCCTTCTGACCCCCAGTGATCATCACCAGACCACTAGGGAGCAACACACTGAGATGACGTTGTCTCCTTTCCATAAGATCGGCAGTAATTGCCTTGCTTTCGTTTGAATTAGTTGGGTGGTAGTACTCAAAGTAGCTTTGCCATTTCGCCAAAGCAGGTTTGTGACCACCAATGATGAGTAGCCGTTTATCTGCAAAATGGAACCTATAAAATAGACTTTGATTGAATACTGAGAGAAAGCTTACTAGTGTTTAGCTTTTCGGTAGGCAGAGATGAAGGAGCTGAAGAAATTTATGGAGTTAAAGGAATAAGCACAAATAATAAATGCTTACAAGTTATAGGGGCTGGAATCAAAAAAGTTGTTTTAAGAAGAAACGCGGCTATACTATAGAGAACAAACTTCATTGTGCAGCAACCAATTTTAAAGTCTGTCTGTTTTGAAATACGAAGCTGACTCAATTAGGATAAAAGCTAAACTTTAGTTAGAGATCCATTACCGGCTAGTTTACATAAACGGCAACGCTGCATACTGACTCGGTTTAGTTGCTGAGATATTTGCCCTCAAAGCTATAACAGTGATTTTGGCAGTGAGCAAGAGGCATCCCGTTGCACTTGACAATAAATCGGATTTCTACTGTAGCAGTAGCAGGAATCTGTTTTTTTATGATGAACTGCAAGAGAATAACAAAAATCGCTCTTATTTATTGTCAAAATCACTGTTTTTAATTTGATGGCGAATATCACAGGAAATAAGCAGAATAGCTTAATAAAAATTTTTCACCAATCTTTCAAGAATTTATCTGTCTTTCAAACAAAAAAGATTGATTCAAATCATTTGTGATTTACAGTTACTACGGCGAAAAATCTGCTGGGTTGTTTCCTATCTCTCTTGTCCATTGCCAAAATCATTGTTTTCACTTAGACGGCAAGCAGAATATTCATTCAAATCGGTTGAGATTTTCGGTTGCTATTGCGAAAAATCTGCTCGGTTTTTTTCACGGACACTGTACATTGCACATCAGATGGAGACTGTCACAACTTTTAATTGTTTGTGAGATAAACAAATAATTGTACAAACCTGTAGATTCGTACGGGTCTTTGTATTTCAGGAAAGTAGTTGTGTAAGTTTTTTGTCAAGCCATTTATCAACTGAGTGTTAGTGAAGTTAGAAAGTTTTGTACCATCTCTACCATTCACCCAGGCTAGCGAGATTTTTGGTGAAACAGGCTGCATCATACATGTAACAGGGGGGTCTGGGGGTCTGCCCCCCCACCCGACTTAGGCCAGACCCCCCCCCCGATGGGGACCCCCTCCGATTTTTCTGGCAAGTAATTTTTGAGCAAATTTTTGGAATTTTCTGCAATTTCAGACAGAAAAATTGCCAAAATCGCCTGTAAAACAGCACTAAAACTACAAAGTATCCTGCAAAAATTGTTCTTACTAATGTTTAAATTTCCCACCAACATTTGAATTTTCGCGCCGAAATTCTAGCAGAGTTAGCCAGACCCATTGGGCACCTATTCTGCAAATTTGGTTCAGATTGGCAGAGAATTGACTGAAAACGGGCAATTTTAGTGAACCTCAAAATGTTAGCTTTGGAAATGGATAAATATCGATTTTCTGCCAACCTTGAAAATCGGATTCTCGCGCGTACTTTGAGCGAGGGTTTTGAAACTTCTACATAAAACTGCACTATGTTGGGTCTATAAGCGGCCATGATTTCACCAGAATAGCTTTTGTATTTCTTGAGTAAGAGCCGTTTCTATGAGACCATTTTATGATATTCACATATTTGTTTAAGTTTCCAGCCAAAATTTGAATTTTCGCGCCCAAATTCTAGCAGAGTTAGCCAGACCCATTGGGCACGTACTCTGCAAATTTGGTTCAGATTGGCAGAGAATTGACTGAAAACGGGCAATTTTAGTGAACCTCAAAATGCCGTCATTTCACGGGCGTAGCTTTTGTATTTCTTGAGTAAGAGCCGTTTTTATGAGACCATATGATTTTCGTATTTTCGTTTATATTTCCCGCCAAAATTTGAATTTTCGCGCCGAAACTGTAACACAAGTAGCCGGACTAATTGGGCACCTACCCTGAAAATTTGGTTCAAATTCGTTGAGAATTGAGTGAAAAACAGTTATTTTAGTGAACCCGAAAAAGTGGAGAGGACATTTTTTTGTGCACTACTGTATATCTAAAGTGTCAACCGAATCAGGCAAACCATGTCAAACTCATGAGAATTATACGTTCGCTAAAGAGTTTGACGGTCGACCAACTAAGGATTCAACTTGGCAACCAGACACTGAAGCCTTCATAAAAAGCTTGACTTCACCTTCAGTAGCTGACTGAACCTGTAGTCCTAAACAGCAATTTCACATACATGTATCTGGTGGTCACCCCACAGTTTGAAGCCGAGTTTACTGGTCTCACCATTCATGTCATTGGGGGGTAAAAGGGGGCGCCGGCCCCCAAGCCCGATTTTTTTCGGCAAAAGTCCCCCCCAGCGGATTTTTTTTGGGGGGGCTGAAAACCCACTCTTGGATTACAAAGTAAAGAAAATTTTAGCCCAGACAATACATTCTGCAGCACAAAATTGGGTTTTCGGCTCGGCTACCTTACAACCCAAAACAGGGTTTTGTAAGGCGTAGAACTCCTAAATGTGGTTTTTAGACTGCTTAGAAACCCTGATTAGGGTTTTTATGTTACTTGGAAACTCTAAACAGGGTTTTCAGGTTACTTTTAAACCCTGATTAGGGTTTTCAGGTTACTTTCAAACCCTGATTAGGGTTTTTAGGCTACTTTGAAACCCTAAACAGGGTTTTTAGGCCACTTTGAAACCCTAAACAGGGTTTCCAGGTTACTTTTAAACCCTGATTAGGGTTTTTAGGCTACTTTGAAACCCTAAACAGGGTTTTTAGGCCACTTTGAAACCCTAAACAGGGTTTCCAGGTTACTTTTAAACCCTGATTAGGGTTTTTAGGCTACTTTGAAACCCTAAACAGGGTTTTCAGGTTACTTTAAAACCCTGATTAGGGTTTTCTTTTCAGGTTACTTAAAACCCTGATTAGGATTTTTAGGTTACTTGGAAACCCTAAACAGGGTTTTCAGGTTACTTTTAAACCCTGATAGGGTTTTCAGGTTACTTGGAAACCCTAAACAGGGTTTTCAGGTTACTTTCAAACCCTGATTAGGGTTTTTAGGTTGCTTTCAAAGCCTGATTAGGGTTACTTTGAAACCCTAAACAGGGTTTTAACACTGGCTAGAAAGCCTAGAGAGGGTTTTTAGGTTGATTAGAAACCCTAAACAGGGTTTAAGAACTGCATTCAAATCACTAAATAGGGTTTTTTTTAGTAATCCTATAAGTCAAAACAGGGTTTTGCGCGTGCCTTACAATGGAAATTAGGGTTCTCTGAACCATTTTTAGTCAATATAACGCATTTCAATCTGTATTTTATCGCTGAAACTCATATTCAATACGTATTTTGAGCGCAAAACAGCTTTTTATTACATTCGTTGCTTCAATATTCGGTTTTTAAGGCATTTTCTTCAACCTGAACAGGGTTTTTAAGGCTTTTTTTAATCGTAAAACAGGGTTTTTAACGCCTTTTCCGATTAAATAGGGTTTTGAAACCATTTTTTCGCCTCATAATCTCTAAAAAAGGTCGACAAAACCCAATTTTTACCCTTTTTCAAGAAAGGTCGACAAAACCCACCTTTGGACCCCAAAAAAAGGTCGCAAAACCCACTTTGGACTTCGTCCCCAACCCTATTTGGGATTTGAAAAAGGTCCCCCCACGGAAAAACCGAGCGATATGTAAGGGTCTCACTGCCATCGGAGATAAAGCGGCTATTCCACAAGAGCTGCAGCTCTATGACTTACTTACTTGACTTATTCGCTTTCCCCTAGGTCGGGGCGTTGCAGAAGCCTCAAGAGTGCAGAGCCCGCCTCCACTGCTCTCGGTTCTCAGGGCTTGCGCGTATCTCTTTCAGATCATCTTGGATTGTATCTTTCCAGCGGGTTTTTGGGCGCCCAAGCGGTCCAAGCTCTATAGCTTGTCTTCAAACTGAACGAAAGGTGAAAAAGTAAGGCATGTGCAGTGGCGTAGCTGGGAATCGAACCCAGCACCTTCAACACAGAGTAGTGATGTAAAATTATGGAATTTTGAATTTCAATTCAATTACAATTAAATTATGGGCTCAGTTTTTAATTTCAATTAAATTAAATTAAATTAATTGAAATAGTTTTCCAATATTTTTCAATTACAATTATATTTTCAATTAAATTATGGAACCTTGGAAACTTTCAATTAATCAATTTTTTTCAATTATTTTTACAATTTTTGAAAATTGGTGCATTTTGCTGTTAAAAAACAGTGACAGTGACCCCTTCGAAAAAATGTCCATGTAAAAGCTTAGAGACAGCTGGTTAGCGTGCTGTCCAACCAGGCGAGAAAATTTTAAAAGTTTCCTTTTAAAAACGCATAAAATGGCTTTCTGGGGAAAATTTACAGTTATCTTATTATCTCTGCAAAGTATCCCCTATCACAATAGTGGATATATCAATAAAGGTGTAGTTACTGGAGTCAGTATCCAAGATGTAAAGAACGGGATATCAACTTTTAGCTCCAAAGCCCAACTAGCCAATAACTACACCCGCGCAAAGGCAATCGCCACGGCACTGCTGAATGCGTCTGGAGTCGTGTGGATCTTGTGTTGCGCTTATGGCTTACTAACGCCAGTTGTTTTCTGTTCTATGGATCGATTCTAGGTCCATATGCCCCCACCATGGAATAAGGTAGCATCCATGGTTCAGCAGAAGGATATCCGCCCGGCATCAAAATCCAGCCCGGCCCATTGGTTTTTGCTTTGTCTAACTAAAGTTTTGAAAATTTGGTCTGCATTCTCAAATTGATAACTAAAATTAAACCAGCCGAACTCTGGAAACAAGAATTTCAGAACACAAACGAAATGTAAGACTGGCCAAAGTGGACATTTCTGAACTGGCTCGTCATGTGTCCATGACCGGCCATTCGATCAACTGGACGAATGTAAAAGTGGAGAAATCCGAAGTTGACCTGATGAGAAGAAGAGCGAAAGAATCACTGATGATTCAGGACAAAGGACAAAAAGCTATGAACGATAGATTGTCTTTGGAAGTATCTCATGCTTGGCGCAGATTGCACTATTTGTAACTTCAATTTGTTTTGTTAGTTTTTTGCAGTTTTGTTTTGACTTCACTTAGAGTGTAACAGCTGTGTGTGCGAGCTTGCTATTCGCGCTTTGATAACGAGCCCCGTAGTGTGCTCGAAAGCTTAACAATAAAATCTAATAGTCGTTGCATTCCCCACAAATTTATTACTAAAATTAAAGTTAAGCTTTCAAAAGTAGCATTTTAAAACAGAAAAACGAGTTTTCAATTTCGCTCTAAAATTTCTGCTGTGCATGCCCCACACGGCCGGCCCAGCCCCGCCTCTCAAAAATTGATCCCGGCCAGGAATGCCGAAAATCCTAAACGGGCAGAGCCGGCCCGGCTCTTGCTGGTGGGGGGGCAATGATCGCAAGGGCCCAATCCAGACCAATTTTGGGTGGGGAAGACCTCTTTTAATCATACATGGGCCGGGGGTGTGGTGTACCCTCCCCTCGCCGGCCAATACCACCCCCTCGGCCGGCCATATCCCCCTCCCCCACCCCCCCGCCCCCCCAGAGGGGAGAAATATCCCCTCCGGAGGTCTCCATACCACCCCTCCGATTTTCCGGCCCATGTGATGACTAAAATAATATCCATTTACACATTTCTGCCACTGAAAATTCAACAAAATTGAAGTACAGTAAATGACCAAAATTTGGCTATTTTTAGATACTAAATACAGATACAAAAGTTATGCTAAAAAGTATGGCCGAAAAAACCACCCTTTTTGCTATTTTTCTCAATGTTGTCCAAACTCCGACACAATGAGGGAACCGTTTTGCTCCTTCCCCGAATGCTACCAAAACAATTTAGTATGGGCCGCGCTACCTAATAATCCACACTCGAATAGCGCAAACGCGCTTCCATTAATACTGTAGTTTCCAATCGCTATAATATCGCGTCATCAACCAATACTGTATCCTCCTGTTTATAGTTTTCCTTTTAACTAAAAACGGACTCAACAAATAGAAAATTCGGAATGCCGGCAAAGCTTTGATGTATACTACCTTTATATATAACCCTGCAAATTATCTCAAAAACACCGAAAACTACCATTTTCTTTCTTTCTCAGCTCTCCTCGACAGCATTTTTTCAATTGATAAGTACTGCAAAACGAATGAACGATCGAGCTTTCTGATCGCAGCTTGCTGCATACCGTTGGAAAGAACAGCCTTTTCTCATTCATAATATGCAATCCCCACCTTTGTACGTTTACTTTTACTACAGTTATGAGCTAAATACGGCAAAAAGTCCAAAAAAAAATTTTTTTCGAATTTTCGCCCAAAAATGGTAAAATCTTGTTTATATTGTGTCCTTACATCCTGACACAAATTTTGAGCCAAATCGCAAAAAACTTCTTACCCAGATTATCATGTCCTGAACACAGGGTCTCTTAACCAAGAAAAACCGACCTTACTATTTTTCAATGTTTCATAACTTTCATCCCAGAGTCGAAAAAACGTCTACGACCCTTAGTTTCAAACTACAATCATTCCTTAACAAAACGTAGAAGTCCCAGAGCTGCAGACCTTCCCCAGATCGCGCAACCCTCTTCCCCGCTTCAAAAATCAAAAAGTAAAAAAAATTTCGAAAAAAAGTGGTCCAAAATTTGACCATTTTTAGGTGCTTCAATCGGCCATAACTTTTGATCCCGGATTAGTATGCAATTCCCACGTAATATGAAACTACACACATTGCTTAACAAAACGTAACAGGTCCGATCCATGGGGACCTTTAAACAATTAGTTGGTTTTACTGGCAATTTTCAAAAAATAAAAAAAAATTTAACTCAAAAACGAAAAACAATATCCAAAAACTGACTGCACCAATAGAAAGTTCAGAATTTTGCAAACTTTTGATGTATAACACTTTACTATGTTACCGCGAGAAGTACCTTAAACATAAAAACCACCATTTTGTTTTTTGCGCCAGCCCCCCTCGAGAGCATTTTTTTCAAAAAAGCAGTGCTCGAAAACGAATCAACCAATTTCGCTCAAATCTTCACCAAAAGATAAAAAACTTCAAGTTACAATGCCTGCAAATATTGGAGGAATCGGTCCACAAACACAAAAGTTACGCTAAAAAGTATGGCCGAAAAAAAGAAAAATACCTTTTTTTGGCACTTTTTTTCAAATTTGGTCAAACTCTGACTATAATAAGAGAAGCGTATTTGCTCTTTCCTCGAATGCTACGAAAACAATTTTTAGTAAGGACCGCGGTAACAATAACTACACTGGGAAAGCGCAAACGCGCTTCCCTTAATTATATATCAGTACATAATCTAAAGGTTTTCTGCATTTTTTGAGCAAATATCACTTCCTCAGCAATTGGCCGAAAAGCGGGTGTGAACCCACCATGCATCCTAAAATTACCAAGTTTTGACTTTTTTTATGAACTACGAAATAAAAAGAAAGAGTATAAAACATTACTAAACAAAGTGAGATCAGTATAAGCCGGCACAGCTAGTGCAGTGGTATAGGCCGCAAAGCCACTATGCGCGTGGTCGTGCGTTCATCCACTCGGCGGCGCTTTTTTCTTGCCGCGAAGAGCTGGTGGTCGGCACAAGGCCCAACCCAGGCCACCAAAAGCTGGTGACAGCGAGTAGGTAAATGGGAACCTGACCGGAGGTGCCTAAGCACCTAAAGCTATAGTAACCACACATGTGCCGGGGACAAACGGGAATGGGGACAGCTAACACCGAGACCCACCCAGACTGACATAGAGCATGTGTGCCTGCTAGTAGTGAAGGCAGCGAAGGAAGGGCAGGATGGAGGGGGGGTGTGGCCTACCGTAGGGCTGCGGTCCCGCCTGGACAATCCATCCGAGGTCAGTATGCCAGAGGTGACAAGACAAACCCTTAATAGGTTTTTGTTTGAAGTCATTGTCTAATACTCTAATATTCTCTAATACTTACGCATTTCCTTACATTCACCATGAATTGAAATAATTGAAAATATAATTGAAATTCCAGGCGAATTTCAATTCAATTACAATTAAATTATGGCCCACCTTTTGAATTTCAATTAAATTAAATTAATTGAATTGAAATTAAAAACGGGCCAATTATGCGAATTTCAATTACAATTAAATTAATTTTTTACATCACTAACACAGAGTACACGGGCGAAGAACTGTCGAAATTTCCGGAGCCCATGATTGTAAGGCAGCCACAAAGTGATGACTACAACATGTGGTACATCGCAGACTACATCACACCTGACATGCTGCCCACCTATGTATTGGTGATGGGAGACCATGTCATCACTTGGCTGTTCAAAGCTGAGCTTAGCCTCATCAAAATAAGTTTACTATTGTCCTATGTACTTTCATGCGTTGCAACGTCGACCAACATGATGAGCTCATCGTTTCCTAAATCAGCGTTTCGAATAAATATAGATTTGTGTTGGCAATTTCACTGACGATAGTTTTCCTGAGACCTTCACTCCAGATTGATTGATAATGAATAGACATCGGCAGGAAGACTTCAGTTGACATCTTGATTGCAGAGTTGACTTTGTGTTCCAGACTTT
>JASANB010002182.1:0-24189 GCA_030248155.1 Sabatieria punctata
GGTAGGGATCCTTACCAAATTCAAAGGTAGAATTTGATATGGTATGGTATAAACCTGTTCATTTTGAATTTGAGTTGGTATGCTACGGTACTAAAATATTTTTTTATATTTTAGTACTAGTAGAATTATGGCATAGTATGATTTTAGTAGGTATACTAGATTTAGTCATTATGATATGGTAGAGACTTAGCCATTTTAAATTTGATTTGGTCCGGTGTAGTACTAAAATCAAGTTCTGGTATGATGGGCATCCCTCTTTATTAGTCGCATTAATTCAGAAAGCTCACAACGCTGATAAGCGATTTGTGTCCGAGGCTGGAGAACTCATACAAAAAGTATGTTATTTCCTATTATTCTGTAGTGAATGAAGGAAGCGAATGATGTTTTCAACTGTCGGATCAGGAGATACAGTATATAAATCCAGTGTGGTGGTACATCAACATCAAAAGAATACATTCAAATTTGTGAGTTCTTGTGCTCCTGTTGTTTCATTAATTTTTGTTTCAACAGTTGAAATATTTCAGGCAAAGAATTGAATGCTTGAAGCTGCAAAAGGCTCGACACTGTTAGGTGATGCAAAATTAACTTGACTTGCAAATAAAATTGCTGAGTAGCTAAATCATGCGACACTGTGAACAACCTCGCTCATTGTAGTGTTTTAACGACGTAAAATCAGTAACACAAATCACTGAATGAATATTGATCTTAAACATTCATATTTATGCAGACCTTTCTGAATGTGGCTGAGCCCAAAATTTCAGCAGTTCAAAAAATAAATAGCAAATACTGACAAGCGTGAAAATGCGAAACAGCGTAAATGGTTCCTCCATAGCAGATAAAGACAACGGCTTTGCTCTCTTTTCCACAGCACTTTCCATTTTATCACAGGTTTCTGTATCCATTCTATGGGCTGCCTTCACATACTTCTGCTGCACATAGGGTATGCGATCCTAACAATTATTTTTTCTTGTGTAGATCTTACATAATTGCCTATTTGGTAATACATGTAATATGGGGCGTCTGGAGCATTTTCACTTACTGAATATGCCCAGAGTTGGCAGACCGGTTGGGAAACCCCTGGATCCTTCTTGGCCAGCTAAAATTTCAGATACTAAAATTGTAATGTAAAATAGAGTGCAAAGCAGTGCCTTTGAATGAACCCAAGTAAGTGTTTTACTGAGCTAGAAAGACCGATTTTCCGCAGGTTCCATTACTCTCTCTCTCTCTCTCTTTCCTTAAATTTTTGGCCTAAATCGCACAGGGCTGAGGCCCCAAGCCATCCACTCCTTGCCAAACGACTGTTACATGTATGCCTTCCATTACCTGAAACTTGATCCAAGCATTGTTGAATGCATTGATGTGCTCGGATTTCTTAGAAAACAAGAAATAAAAATCTCCACTAGACAGATGAGTAGTTGGTTTTACCACAGCTAATGTACAGTTGGACTTGCTGACTAAGACATCTGGTTCATCATGAGCCATCACATAGCCTCCCTGCACTAATTTTTCCACTATACTGCTTGGACTTGCTTGTACAGGGGGATGCATTTTGAGTGCATTTACAAGTCTAGACGTGAAATCACTTTTGGAAAATTGTTCAAATATTTTGATGGTCCCTTCAGGTGACCATGTTTGTAACAAGCGCATTTGCCCACTTTCCAAGCGCCACAACAAGTCTTCTGTGTCTCTTATGTAAACCTGCTGTACAGCTGACAGTTCGGCTAAGAGAAACTTGGAATACAACGTTTTCAATAGTATAATGCTGCAGCAGAACAAAAACGGCATTGGACTCCAGGACAGATGTAGCTTTGTGGTGGCCTTACCAAAGAAAAATTTCAACAGAGCTAAACCAAAAACAGCAAACCATAAATCGGTCTGGAAGGGCGCTATTAGAGAGCCTATCTTTGACCTGTCTGTATGCCGCTTAGCAATGAACTGTAAACTGGTTGGCAATACTGGAAAACTTGGAGCGACGCAATCAAAATCGGAACCTTGCAAGATGACAAGCTCAGCAATCATGTCTATTAAACCGTTTGACAAACTGGTTAAATCAGCAGTAGCAGGTTTCCAGCTTCCGTTATCACAAGCAGAAATCAAACTGTTGTCATTTAAAGGAATCAGTTTATACGAAACATTCATGTAAGTCAGCACAGGTAATAGTAAATCAGGAATGATTCCGTTTCCTTGACGACCACACGAATTTGTTGTGAAATTTTGCAAGGCACAACTCCGTGAGTAGTAATGATGGGCAGCAGTTAGTATTTGGAATAGGGATGCAAATGGTATCCGGTATTATTTGGTATTATTCGGTATTATTTGGTATTTTCTAGGTATTTGGTATTATTTGGTATTTGGTATTTTTTTATAGCAAATAATACCAAATAATACCAAATAGTTTAAATAACTAAACAATTAGCTTTTAAGCGATAAATTCTGCATATTTTGCACTGTATACTCTGTCAGAGCGCTTCTGTTCAGAGTTTTCTCGTTATTTCTAATTTACTAAAAGTTTAACAATGCAGATACGCAGAACAAGACGTCTCTTTACCGTTTCTGAGCAACAAAAGAACAAGGAATTCTGACCAGTTTAGCTTATAACAACCATTCATGGAAAATTCTCAGAAAGTGGGAGTGGGCCCCCATGAAAGGACGCAAGGCGATTTTGGGGGAAGAGGGGTCCGAAAAATCGGGATTTTGGAACGACGTCGTTTATGGACGGCCCCTTTATCGAGACCGAGCCTAGACCGCAAACGTCACAACGTGCTTGCCCATTTCGCGAGTCAGTGAAAAACCACCAAATTCTACTCGTTTTCTTTCTCGGCATGACTAGATTTCTTTTAGATGCAACAAAAACTCTTCCACTGAGGCAAAACTTATTATTTTTGCTGTAAAAACAAAAAGTGTGACTTTGCGCTCATTCCAAACAGCTAGCGACCTGTTTAGCAACTATTTGGAATTATTTGGTATTATTTGGTATTATTTGGTATAGAAAATACCATCTACTATTTGGTATTTGGTATTTGGTATTTTTTGTACCATTTGCATCCCTAATTTGGAACATCTTTGAAATTGTACTGTGGTGAGGAGCAAGCTATAGATTGTGTATTCAATGGCTCTTCCATAGGAAAGCACTGTTTGCGTTGGTAGTAATTCTATATCTATGCAATGTGGAGTTTAATGAAACTAAAACAATCTTGCACGGTATAGGCAGGCATGTTATGGTATATTTCTGTGCAGTGGGGTACTGTATATGGTACCCGTAACAATGGTTATAATTTATTTCATTATCTCCTTGCAACACGCAAAAATGTTCAGCTTTTGAGATCAGCAGATATGTACACTATACAATCCACCTAGTGTGGCGCCAGTTAACCAATTCAAGAAAACAATACATTTAAATTTGTGCTTTCCCGCTCTCTTCTGGTTTGATCTGGCATTAATTGTTGACATAATTTGAGGCAAAGGATTGAATACACGAAGCTGGAGAAGGCTGGACACTCTTTAGCTGATGAAATACTTTTTGGTGACTCGGTTGCAATCGAAATTGCTAAACATAATAATCGTTGGTTCATAATAATGTTCTTTCTGGTGGCCACATCTGTAACAAATGCAGTTGTCCACGTTCCACGCGCGACGACACAGGCACAGTTGGTGTAGTGGTTTAGACCGCATAGCCACTGTGCGCGTGCTGGTGCGCTCACCCTCTCAGCGCGGCAAGTTTCTTGCCGCAAAGAGTTGGTCATCGGCGCAAAGCTCCACACAGGCCTCCGAAAGCTGGTGGCAGCAAGGAGGTAAAATGGGAACTGACTGGATCTGAACTGACTGGATTTGTACTGAAGCCACTCCACAAAGCACGCCGCGTTGGAGGAGAAGAAATTCGATGTCAGCCTCAGCAGCTGTTTGAGAAGCCAACTGTGCCGGGAGTCCTCTGGCATATGGAGCACCGCGGTCGTCCGGTAGACGGTAATCGGGAGCTTACAGCATCATGACGTCAACATGCCAGGCGCTCTCTTAGTGACTGGCACCCAACAGCATGGCTGGGATGTGGCTGGGCAGTGAAAGAAGGGCAAACGTCCAAGATGACGAACTACAGGGGTAGCGAAATGGACCACGAGTCTGGGCGTAGGCGTAAATCCCCGGCACATTGACCACTTGTCGCTTGATTATTGTTTTGTTTCAACAGTTGAAATATTTCTGGCAAAGAATTGAATCAATGTATGAAGCTGCAAAAGGCTGGACTGGGCATTCTTAAGTGATGCAAAAACTTCCGCTAATTTCAAATATAATTCCTAAGCAGCTAACGACAATCATCATGTGACACTGAACAACATCACTCAATGTATTTTTGTTTTTAGTGTTTTATAATAAATTTGTAGTATTTTATCACTACATAAACTTAGAAGTATAAATAATAGTGAATATTCATATTGAACTTAAATATTCATATTTATACAGGAGTCTCTGAATACTGCTGAGACCAAACCTTCAGTAGTTCAAAAAATAAATAGCAAATGTTGACAAACGTGAACATGCAGAACAGAGTGAAGGGCTCCTCCATTGCTGACAAGGACAGTACTTTTGCTGTCTTTTGTTCAGTGCTTTCCATTTTATCACACGTTTCTGCATCCCTTATATGGGCAGCCTTGATATACTTCCGCCTCACATAGGCAACCCTATCCTAAAAGTTTTTTCTTTCTTGCAAGCGAAGGTCATAACATATTTGTTCATACATGTAACAAGGGGTCTGGGTTACTTTCACTCCCATTTTAGACGCGTGTTTGTTAAGAGGCGTTGCAAAAAAAATCGGGCAGGTTGCCTTATGAAGGCGGCGGATGGAATTTTTTGACCCCCCATTTTTATTCGCTGATCTGAACCACTAAAGTGTTGAGTTGATATTGCAAACCCCACTCGGTTCGGCTCGAGGCCCACCCACTCCGGAGAAATCGGCGCCCAAAGTTGAAAAACCATGCTTTATTGCGTCTTTATTTTTGACCGACTTCCATTTTTGACCAGGCACCGCAAGCGCATTTTTAAAGTAATCCTCACCAAATCTGGAACAGTTATAGAACCAATGATGCTCTTCGATTTGCACCTATCGGCGTCGGAGGCCGACTGTAATTGCCGATTTGACAAGCAGTTTTTTGCAGATATTAGGCCGAAAAAACATGTGTCAGAAATACATATGTTTCACTTAGGTGGCATCGAGCTATCCGGCTACAAATTTAACACAAAATAACCCATCAAATGTGCTTTCGAAAACTGGTTTCAAATTTGTTGGATCTCTTTTAGTTTTGAAGTTATGGCCCTTCAAACTTTAGTGTCATGCACGGCTATTTTTCCCTTTTTAGCACATTAGGTAATGGCATTTATGGAACTGGACTGTTTCGAAGGCATTACTTTGTCGAAAAAGCTTTGTAATAATATAATATAATATAACATTGTAAATTCAGTCCCGACACATGTTTTGTTTTGTTGAGGGGGGTTTTGCCCAGAGGGGGGTCCCAAATTTCAAAAAGCTCCAAAACGCTTGGAAATGCGTTTTTAGCACATTTTTTCAGTAAGGACGCTAAAAATCACTATTTTAAGCTGCCAAATAGCGTTTTAGAGAAAAAAAGACAAGCAAAAAATGACAAAAAGGGTTTCCAAAAACACCGATTTCTCTTAAATATCAGCAGTGAAAACGCCAAATTCGGTTCCCAAAGGCTTTTCAAGCGAATTTTAGGCTAAAAATTAGTGATTTCTGAGTCAGTTTGTTAGTACTGGAGCCACTACTAGTACTTGTATTCTTGGGTCGAGGGGGGTCCCTTAACCTGTCTCGGGGGGTGAGGGGGGTTGGCCTTTCCAGCTAGGGGGTAACCCCCCAAACCCCCCTAGCATGTATGGTAATGCAGTGTTAAGCAACGCTTAGCCTAGTAGCGCGGTGATTTTTCAAGATTTGTTAGAACCTTAATATACATACATTATTGCTGTCATACCTGGGCCAGCGGTCGGGTTTACATTCCCCCTCACCGAATTTTTTTCTTTTTTGATGCAAAATAGGCTATTTTTCGAATTTTTTGTGACCGATTCCTGAGATGACCTCCAGGCTCCTACGGCTTGTTCTGGCTCATACATTGTATATGATTGCTGTCGTTTTACCTTTTAATTTAGTGATTTTTGGCACAGTTTTATTACATGCTTCTAGTGTATTCAGTCAAAACTTGCCGCGCTGGCCTAAATCTCATGAATTATTTAGCTACTGTGGCCAGGTGTTGGTTGAGAAAGTACCTGATTAGGGATCAGGTACAGGTATTTCAAAAACACAATTAGGTATCAGGTTCAGCTATAGGCATTCACAAAATGCAGGATCTGGCATTTTGTCAGAAAAATTAACAGCCGGATTTTAACTAAAAATCGTTCAAAATCGTCTTGTGGAGTTGCCAATTTCCCAAAAAGGCCAAAAATCACTGTAAAATTACTAAATCTGGAAAATGGAGACGTATGCATTTAATTAATTACATTGTTTGGTATCATCTTCCGGACTTCATAATTTTATCTATAACACTAGCAGATCAGTGAATGAACGAACAGACGCAAATTGATATATAGAATGGATTCGCTCAAACTATGTAGTCTGAGAGGTCAGATCATAACTCAGATCCTTTGTGTGATGCACTATGTTCAGAATCTCATATGGTACGACTTTTTTTTACGCAATTCTGGCTTTACAGAATGAGTAATTTCTACGTACCGTATAGTGCTGTTTATAGTACCCCCCTATTTATAGTACCCGGGGTACTATAAACGGCACTTAGTGCCATTTATAGTACCCGGGGTACTATAAATGGAGACAGATTTTTATTCTGAAATGAGCTGTTATAAATACAAAACGTGCGAAAAATATAGTATTTTTGGTGGTAAACCTTGTTTGTATGAAGAAAAACAGTTGATAATGCAATCATAGAGGTTCTGATGTATGTACTCAACCTATTTCTTACATCAAATCGGTAATTCCAGCAAAGAATTTCGCATACTATTGTTAGTTTCTTATAGAGCAGATTTCGTAGGTGCCATATATAGTACCCGGGTACTATAAATGGATTCAATTTTATTTTCGCAAAACCCTAAGTGCCATATATAGTACCCGGGTACTATAAACAGCACTATACGGTAGAAAGTATGACTACCAGTATCTCTATTAGTGAAACTCTGAAATACTGTAGATGTTGCTTAACTAGCGTATGTAATGTACATTGTAGTAAGCAAACTCTTGCGACATTCTTGAGCTACTGTTCACTTTTATTACCTTTTATCTTATTGATTCTACATCTAAAGAATTGTTTATGTCATAGTCATACATGGGCCGGAAAAATGCGGAGGGGGTATGGAGACATCGGGGGGGGGGTCAGCCGGCTGAGGTGGGTATTGGCCGGCGAAGGGGAGGGGTATACGCCCTCACCCACCGGCCCAACTATGGCCATAGTCCAACTATGGCCATATACAGACAGTGCCACCAGGACTGCAGCTTGGCATGATTAATGAAAGAGTCCATATAGGGATGGCCAAAGCACGTTCGCGCGGCGCGGAATAGAAAGTACAAAAACACAAACTTTTGCTTGTAGCGCCAATTATACAAATCTGTTGCCCATAAATAAAAATGGTACCAAGTGTGCCATACAAAAGTTCTCCGCTGATGGATGTTTTTAGATCGCATTTTTCTAATTCTTCATGGAATCAAGTGCGGTTTTTTGCGTAAATTATCATATCCGGTCATGTTATAGGCGGATTTAGCATAATTTTTTGTTGTAGCGTGAATTTTTGAAAACCATTGGCCATACCTAGTCCATAACAATTGCACATGTGTCGGGACTGAACTTACAATGTTATATTATATTATATTATATTATTACAAAGCTTTTTCGACAAAGTAATGCCTTCGAAATACTGTTGATTGGGTATACCGAACCCATACCGAAAAATGGGTATTTTTGGGAATACCTACCCAATAAATACCTACCGATTCCAGGTATTTTAATAAATACCCATACCCGCTTTACCGATCATTTTAGGAATACCCAGGTATTTGGGAATTGGTATTTTTTGTCCAGTTTAGTACAATTTTTATCGAGAAATCCCTATGATCTCAATGTTTTATTTGTAATTTTGCATATTTTCGGGCATCAGGAAGCACGTTCTATTACGATATCCTTTCAAAATATCGAATTTGAAGGATTGTTAGTCTTTTGACTCTACCCGTGTCCCAAAGCTGCTTTGTTATTGGAAAGCATTAGTGTAGTTTGGCTTCACTTCACACTGCTCAGTATCAGTGTGGTGCACTTTTTATCTAGGTAACTAGGTAACTAGGTATACCTAGTATTACCTAGTTAATATTCGGGAAAAGTACCTAGATTTACTTTACCTAGTTGCTGGTTACTCTATTTTACCTAGTTTTACTTTACCTAGTTTTAAATCCACATAACTAGGTACTTCTAGGTAGAACAAGTTTACCTAGTTTGATATTTTCAGTTTTACGTGGCTTTTTCAGTCAGAAAACCTTCAAATTTCTGGCTTTCCCACAATTACCGGAGATTTCCGCTTATAAGACCACCATAGTTAGAAGACCATCGTCTTATAATAGGTTTTTGTTTCCAGTTATAAGACCATGGTCTTCTAATAGGTGGTCAGAAAACTGGGTTCTTTGACACCCATTTTCCAGTTAAAAGACCATGGTCTTAGTTAAATTTACCGATTTTAGCACACAATTATCTGATTTTAAACTAAACAAAAGCTGTCCATCGAGAAAAAAAACAAAGGCAGAAGTACATAATGTAGGTAAAACATGATTCTGACTTTTGTTTTGACCACAATACAGTACCTGCTATGCTTCAACACTAAATTTCTTTTTGTAATTTCAAGTAAAGTTCTACAAGTCAAGCGTAAAACGGTCAGCCATGTCTGGAACAACAATCTAGGTGAAAAACAAATTCAACTTTTGGCCAAAAACTCACATTTGCAGTGAAATAACATTTTCCAGTTATAAGACCATGGTCTTCAAAAGGGCGCCAAAAAGTGACCCTAAATTTGAGCATTTTCCAGTTATAAGACCATGGTCTTCAAAAGGGCGCCAAAAAGTGACCCTAAATTTGAGCATTTTCCAGTTATAAGATCAGGTCTTATAAGTGGAAAACTCCGGTACAGTGACCCAGAGAATTAATTTCTGACTTATTTGATCAATAAAATACCAATATTTACTTGAACTGTGTTAAATTTCGTAAATTTTAACTCCACTAACTTCATCATTGTTCTGTTGAACCCAAAATAATGTTTTGACTTGATTTCTAGCGGTTTAGGTTTACCTAGTAATACCTAGTTTTTCTGGGCTTTACCTAGTATTACTTTACCTAGTTTCTTACCTGAGAACTTTACCTAGTATTACTTTACCTAGTTTTTTAGCTGACAACTTTACCTAATATTACTTTACCTAGTTTCAAATTTTCAAAATGCACCACACTGCTCAGTATTATCCAAATCATTATGTACTGAATCTAAGAGCTACATTGATGTGCAGTACGTAGTTTCAATCAACATAAAAAATAGTCCCGCATTTTGTCAGTATTCGTTAGGTCTCCATTTTGTGCACTAGCAGAACATGACCTAAAACTACAGCACAATGGAAGCACTTCTCTAAGCAAAATTATTTATAGAAACTATTTTCACTCCAGTAAACTAAAAAATAGTTTCACCAAATTCCTAAAAGCTGTAAATGCGATTGCCTTTGATGAAGTTCTAGCATTCTACCCTGTGAATACTTAATCTTTGGCCTTGGACCTAGGAAAATCAATGTTTGACTTTATAAAACATTTTGAGGAAATACCGAATATATACCGGTATACCGGTATTTTTTCGAATACCTACCCATACCGAACCGATTCCTGGGTATGCCGAAAAATACCTACCCATACCGAACCGATTCTTGAAAGTCCCATACCCAAACAACAGTACTTCGAAACAGTCCAGTTCCATAAATGCCATTACCCAATGTGCTAAAAAGGGAAAAATAGCCGTGCGTGACACTAAAGTTTGAAGGGCCATAACTTCAAAACTAGAAGAGATCCAAAAAATTTGAAATCAGTTTTCGAAAGAACATTTGATGGGTTATTTTGTGTTAAATTTGTAGCCGGATAGCTCGATGCCACCTAAGTGAAACATATGTATTTCTGACACAAGTTTTTTCGGCCTAATATCTGCAAAAGCTGCTTGTCAAATCGGCAATTACAGTCGGACTCCGACGCCGATAGGTGCAAATGGAAGAGCATCATTGGTTCTATAAATGTTCCAGATTTGGTGAGGATTACTTTAAAAATGCGCTTACTGTGCCCGGTCAAAAATGGAAGTCGGTCAAAAATCGGCGGACGCGATAAAGCATGGTTTTTCAACTTTGGGCGCCGATTACTCCGAAATGGGAGGGCGCCGAGCCGAACCGACTGGGTTTTGCAATATCCACACTTTAGTGGTTGAGATCAACGAATAAAAATGGGGGGTCAAAAAATTCCGTCCGCCGCCCCTGCCCGATTTTTTTGCAATGCCTCTTAAGCACAAATCCCACGAGCCTCAGGTCACAAATCACCCAACCCCTTCAGCAGTAGCGGATGACCAAACATGTATGCGTTCCCTTACTTGAAACTTGATCCAAGCATTGTTGAATGCATTGATGTGCTTGGATTTCTTAGAAAACATGAAATAGAAATCAACAGTAGGCAGATGAGTAGTGGGCTTTACCACAGCTAATGTGCAGTTCGAAAGGGTGAGTAAAACGTCTGGTTCATGATAAGCCGCTACAAACCCTTCCTGCATCAATTTTTCTACTAGATTGTGGGCTTGCACTGGGCTGTGTACTTCAAGTGCGTTTACAAGTCTAAACATGAAATCGTTTTTCGAAAACTGCTTGAACATAGCCATCGTAACTTCTGGTGTCCAGGCTTGCACCAAACGCAGTTGTCCACTTTCCAAGCGCGTCAACATGTCTTCTGTGTCTCTTACGTAAACCTGATGTACAGTTGACAGATTTGCTAGGAGGAACTTAGAATACAAGGTTTTCAGTAGTATGAAACTGGAACAAAACAAAAAAGGCATCGGACTCCAGGATAGCTTCAGCATTGTCTTGGAAAAGAAATGTCTCAACAGTACTAAAGAGAGAACGGCCAACCATAAATCGGTTTGGAATGGGGCTAGCAAAGAGCCTATTTTTGATTTGTTGCTATGTCGCTTAGCTACGAACTGCAAACTGGCTGGCAAAACTGGAAAACTCGGAGTGACGCAATCAAAATCGGAAGCTTGCACCATAAAGAGGTTCGCAATCATGTCTATTGAGCCATTTGAGAAAGCAGTTAAAGCAGCAGTGGCAGGTTTCCAGCTTCCGTTATGACAAATGGAACCAAAACTATTATCATTCGCAGGAATCAGTTTGTAAGCTACGTTCATATAAGTCAGCACAGGTAGCAATAAATCGGGAATTATTCCATTTCCCCGACGACCGCAAGAATTTGTTGTGAAATTTTGCGAAGCACATCTTCGTGTCTGGTAAGAATAGGGAGCAGTTAACACACGGAACATTTTAACTAGTGGGGGCAAGCTATGGATTGTGATCGATGGCTCTCCTAATATGAAAACACTGTTTGCATCGTTGGTAATTCTATAGCTGCAGCTATGTAGAGCTCAATCAAACTAAAACAGTTGGCAACTTGACACTTAGGTTAGTGATGTAAAATTATGGAATTTGAATTTCAATTCAATTACAATTAAATTATGGGCTCAGTTTTGAATTTCAATTAAATTAAATTAAATTAATTGAAATAGTTTTCCATTATTTTCAATTACAATTATATCTTCAATTAAATTATGGATCCTTGGAAAATTTCAATTATGCAATTTTTTCAATTATTTTTTCAATTTATTGAAAATTGTTGTATTTTTGCTGTTAAAAGACAGTGACAGTGACCCAGAACTTGAACCCAGAACGAAAAATGCCCATGCAAAAGTTTAGAGACACCTGGTTAGCCTGCTGCCGAATCAGGCGAGAAAATTTTAAAAGTTGCCTTTTTGAAACGCCAGCAGTCCAGCAGTGTGTGTTGCTTTGCTTTGAGTCCAGCAGTGTGTGTTGCTTTGCAGAAACCGTTGACTCCAACGGTGTGTGTTGTCTTGTGGTCACCGTTGAGTAAAACGGTGTGTATTGTTTTGCGGTCACCGCTGAGTCCAGCAGTGTGTGTTGCTTTGCAGAAACCGTTGACTCCAACGGTGTGTGTTGTCTTGTGGTCACCGTTGAGTAAAACGGTGTGTATTGTTTTGCGGTCACCGCTGAGTCCAGCAGTGTGTGTTGCTTTGCAGAAACCGTTGTGTCCAACGGTGTGTGTTGTCTTGCGGTCACCATTGAGTAAAACGGTGTGTATCGTTTTGCGGTCACCGCTGAGTCCAGCGGTGTGTGTTGCTTTGCAGAAACCGTTGAGTCCAATGGTGTGTGTTGTTTTGCGGAAACCGTTGAGTCCAATGGTGTGTGTTGTTTTGCGGAAACCGTTGAGTCCAATGGTGTGTGCTGTTTTGCGGAAACCGTTGAGTCCAACGGTGAGTGTTGTTTTGCGGAAACCATTGAGTCCAACGGTGCGTGTTGTCTTGCGGTCACTGTCGAGAAAAATGGTGTGTTTTGTTTTGCGATCACCATTGAGTAAACTTGTGTGTTTTGTTTTGCGATTACCGTTGAGTCCTCCAATAGTGTGTGTTGTTTTATGGTCACTGTTGATTGCAATGGGGTGGGTTGTTTTGCGGTCATTGTTGAGTTGAATGGTGTGCCTTGTTTTGCACTCATTATTGAGTCGAATGGTGTGTGTTGTTTTGCGGTCACTTTCTTAAGTGTCTTAAGTCTTTTTTCTTTACTGGCTTATTTTATTTTTCTCAATCATTACGTTTTTGTCTTCCCATTGTTCTTCTGTTTTCTCGTTTAATCTTCTGCTCTACTATTTTCTTGTTTTACGACTGTTTTGTTGGTCTCTATATGGCCTTTTGTTTTTTTTTCTTCTTTTCTCTCTCTTGTTCTGTTTTTCTCCCCTTTTCTGGTCACCTGTTTTCTTCTGTCTACATCTGCCTTTCCAGATGTTTTCGCTTTTCTACAAAAATCCTTAACCCTTTCCCATGTGAAAGTGGGTCCAGCTTTGAGGGACAGTTGTCCTTTGAATGCGGTTTCTGCTGCCGCTGTTGCTTTTTAGGCTTGCCTGTTCTGCACTCTGCCCGTCACGGACTCTGGCTTTCTGAAGCATGTGTTTGACACGTGCTCAGTCATCGCCTATTTGAAGCACATGGCCCTTTGCAACACTGGACCGGTTTCACTCCTCACCATGGTTGAACTGCCTTTGCAACTAACAGTACTTTTGACTTTGCGCTCAGTGTTTGTTATATATGCAGACCATATGTTTCTTGTAAATACAGATCATATTCTGTTTGTTATATAATATGCAGACCATACTATTATGTTTGTCATATGCTTGTTATGCAGACCATGTTGCCTATGTTTGTTATATATGCAGACCATATTCCCTCTATGTTTGTTATACAGGGTGTGTCAAAAAAAAACAACCCAGCAGATTTTTTGCTGTAACAACCGCAAATCTCAACCGATTTGAATGAATCCTGCTTTAAATGAAAGATAAATAAATTCTTGAACGACTGGTGCAGCTTTTATTAAGATGCGTTGCTTAGTTCCTGAGATAATGGCTTTCAAAGTCAAAACAGAGATTTTGGCAGTGCACAACAGAGATTAAAACAACCCAGCAGATTTTTTACTGTAGCAGCCGCAAATCTCAACCGATTTCAGTGAGTCCTATTTTATATGAAAGATAAATTAATTCTTGAAAGTTTGGTGAAGCTATTATTAAGATATGATGCTTGGTTCCTGAGATATTTGCACTCAAAGTCAAAACAGATTTTGGCTATGAACAAGAGCGATTTTTATTATTCTGTTGCACTTCATAATAAAACCGATTCCTACTGCTCAGGGCTAACGCAACGAGGTTTTTCTGGTGCCACACATGCTTGGTTACTTCATTTGTAAAAGTCTTGTTGCCCCTCAGCAGTAGGAATCCGTTTTGTTGTGAAGTGCAACGGAATCGCTCTTGTTCACTGTCAAACTCTCTGTTTTGAGTTTGAAGGAAAATATCTCAGGAACTAAGCATCGCATCTTAATAGGGCCTTCACCAGTCTTTCAAGAATTTATTTATCTTTCATTTAAAGCAGGACTCATTCAAATCGGTTGAGATTTGCGGTTGCTACAGCGAAAACTCTGCTGGGTTGTTTTTTTTTGACACACCCTGTATATGCAGACCATATTGTTTGTTATATATGCAGACCATATTCCCTCTATGTTTGTTATATATGCAGACCATATTGTTTGTTATATATGCAGACCATATTCCTCATTTTACAGATAAATTCACCACTTACTCTTCTCTGTCTACTCTTTTCCCGGCAACAGAAGTGAATTTTAATTAGTATCTCCGAAAGGTCAACAACCTGGAGGAGATAAGTATTATTTTCGATTTATGTACATTCTGTCAAAGATTTCTACATTCAGAAAAGCTTCACAGAGTGGCAAAAGGGACCTATTCAATTCATTGTACAGTATGGCAACAATAGAAAATGACAGTACTGCATGTACTGCACTTTTATCGGGGGGGGGGGGATAAACGGAAAACGACGTCGCCTAAGGGGGAGGGGGTCCCCAGAAACGACGCAAGGCGATTTTGGGGGAGGGGGGGCCGAAAATTCGGGATTTTGGAACGACGTCGTTTATGGACGGCCCCTTAGACTTGGACTTGAGACTTGCGTCATTTTGAAAAACAGACTTGAGACTTAGACAGACCTGGACTTGAAATTTTCTAAATGACCTGACTTGAAACTTGATTTTAAAACCAGGATTTACCAACAGACTCCTTTAGTTAGGGTAATTTTTTCTTTTTTTCGACTCGACCTTTGTAGTTTGGAGAGGGCCGTGGCGCTATGGGGGATCGAACGGAGATCATACTTTGGGGCTCACATTATTTGATCAAATATCTTAACATGTATATAAATGAGTGAACTTGGTGATGTGACCCTGATATTTTCTCAGGAATTGCATCTTAAGAAAAATAGGCGTTTTCAGAAGCCCCTTTCTGTCATTTTTAGGCTGAGAGGGTACCATTCCATTGCTACATAAAGTGTCAAATTGCCAACTGTATTAGTTCGATTGAGGTCTACATAGCTGCAGATATAGAATTACTAACGATTGCAAACAGTGTTTCATATTATGAGAGCCATCCATTACAATCCATCCACAGCTTGCTCCCCACTAGTCAAAATGTTCCGCGTGTTAACTGCTCGCGATTCTCCCCTAACACGAAGATGTGCTTTGCAAAATTTCACAACAAATTCGTGCGGTCATCGTGGAAATGGAATAATTCCCGATTTTTTGCTACCTGTGCTGACTTATATGAACGTAGCTTACAAACTGATTCCTGCGAATGATAATAGTTTTGGTTCCATTTGTCATAACGGAAGCTGGAAACCTGCCACTGCTGCTTTAACTGCTTTCTCAAATGGCTCAATAGACATGATTGCGAACCTCTTTATGGTGCAAGCTTCCGATTTTGATTGCGTCACTCCGAGTTTTCCAGTTTTGCCAGCCAGTTTGCAGTTCGTAGCTAAGCGACATAGCAACAAATCAAAAATAGGCTCTTTGCTAGCCCCATTCCAAACCGATTTATGGTTGGCCGTTCTCTCTTTAGTACTGTTGAGACATTTATTTTCCAAGACAATGCTGAAGCTATCCTGGAGTCCGATGCCTTTCTTGTTTTGTTGCAGTTTCATACTACTGAAAACCTTGTACTCTAAGTTCCTCTTAGCAAATCTGTCAGCTCTACATCAGGCGTATGTAAGAGACACAGAAGACATGTTGCTACGGTTAGAAAGTGGACAACTGACTTTATTGCAAAGTTGGACACCAGAAGTTACCATGGCCATGTTCAAGCAATTTTCGGAAAATGATTTTATGTTTAGACTTGTAAACGCACTTGAAGTGCACAGCCCAGTGCAAGCCCCCAATCTACGCAGTAGAGTAGAAAAACTGATGCAGGGAGGCTATGTAACGGCTTATCATGAACCAGACCTTTTAATGAGCATATCAAACTGCACATTAGCTGTTGTAAAGCCAACTACTCATCTGTCTACTGGAGATTTATATTTCTTGTTTTCTAAGAAATCTAAGCACATCTATGCATTCAACAATGCTTGGATCAAGTTTCAAGTAAGGGAACGCATACATGTTTGGTCATCCGCTACTGCTGAAGGGGTTGGGTGACTTGTAACCTGAGGCCGATGGGATTTATGCTTAACAAAGTACTAGAAATAGCTTTTTTTCGGCGAGAATTACAAAAAAAATAGAGAATATGATGGGGGTGGGGTAGGGATGGGCACAAAAATTAATTTTTGTACTAAAGTCTGTTCAAAAATCTTTGGCGCTGGGTAAATCCGGCAGTGTCCCGAATTTATGCGTGGTGTGAACCCCATACATGTATATATGGATCTGTTCCCCTCATCAACGAGACTACTATACTGTTCTCGAAATCTGCATATTGAACTTTAGTTAGAAGCAAGAAGCCTGACAAGAAAATCGACTTTTTTGGCAAAGCGCCAATTTTTGTGCCGATACCAGATTCGGACTCCCCAACCTTCAGGCATCTCGAAAATACTACCATATATGGGTCTACGATCAGCCTTACCAAAGTTACACTCGATTTTCTAACGCCGACAAGCGGTCCAAATTTTGTTATCCCATAGTTAAGCACAATAATTCATTCAAGATCGAACACATGGGGGTTTTTTGTTTCCAACCAATTCCAGCTTCACGGTTTTATATTATTTCGGACATGCTGAATCCAGCGGTCACATTGGTTTTGCTCTACCACTTTGATTTCTGCTAGAAACTTGACCTCGAAGTTAGGGTGTTCACCGGAATTTCAGAAAGGCATAGCACAATGTATCTTGTGTGGCCCTGGTCGAAACCCCATACATGTATATATGGATCTGTTCCTCTCATCAACGAGATTACTGTACTGTTCTCGAAATTTGCATATTGCACTTTGATTAGAAGAAAGGGGCCTGGCAAAGAAATCGACTTTTTTGGCAAGACGCCAATTTTTGTGCCGATACAAGATTCGCATTCCCCAGCCTTAAGGCATCTCGAAAACACTACCATATATGGGTCTACGATCAACCCTACCAAAGTTACACTCGATTTTCCAACGGCGACAAGCAGTCAAAATTTTGCTCTCCCATAGTTAAGCACAAAAATTCATTCAAGATCGAACACATGGGGTTTTTTTTCCTCCAACCAATTTCAGCTTCACGGTTCTATATTATTTCGGACATGCTGAATCCAGCGGTCACACTGGTTTTGCTCTACGACTTTGATTTGTGCTAGAAATTTGACCTCGAAGTTAGGGTGTCCACCTGAATTTCAGAAAGTGTTGTTGTCTTGTCGGCATTAGAAAATCGACTGTAACTCTGGTAGAGTTGATCGTAGACCCATATATGGTAGTATTTTCGAGATGCCTGAAGGTTGAGGAATGCGAATCTGGTATCGGCACAAAAATTGGCGCTTTGCCAAAAAAGGTCGATTATTTTGTCAGGCCCCTTTCTTCTAAGTAAAGTAAAGAATGAAAATTTCGAGAACAGTATAGTAATCTCGTTGATGAGAGGAACAGATCCATATATACATGTATGGTTTTGATAAAGGGCCACACAAGATACGTTGGGCTATGCCTTTCTGAAATTCAGGTGGACACCCTAAATTTGAGGTCAAATTTCTAGCAAAAATCAAAGCGTAGAGCAAAACCAATGTAACCGCTGGATTCAGCATGTCCGAAATAACATAGAACCGTGAAGCTGAAATTGATTCGAGGAAAAAAAACGCCATGTGTTCGATCTTGAATGAATTTTTGTGCTTAACTATGGGAGAGCAAAATTTTGATCGCTTGTCAGCGTTAGAAAATTGAGTGTAACTTTGGTAGGGTTGATCGTAGACCCATATATGGTAGTATTTTCGAGATGCCTGAAGGTTGGGGAATGTGAATCTGGTATCGGCACAAAAATTGGCGCTTTGCCAAAAAAGTCGATTTTTTTGTCAGGCTTCTTGCTTCTAACTAAAGTTCAATATGCAAATTTCGAGAACAGTAAAGTAATCTCGTTGATGAGAGGAACAGATCCATATATACATGTATGGGGTTCACACCAGGCATAAATTCGGGACACTGCCGGATGTACCCAGCGCCAAAGATTTTTGAACAGACTTTAGTACGAAAATTAAATTAAGGATTTTTAAATTTCGTATCGAATACGAATACGAAAATTGGAGAAATATGGAAACGAAAATTAAACGAATACGAAAATTAAATACAAGTAATATGAAAATTAATTTTCGTTACGAATTTTAATTTACGTTTCACGTATGGCTAGTAATAAATCAGCTGAATTATTAGCAATTTAATGGATTCTAAACATCAAAAGCATTTTCACTGTAACAATGCAATGTCCAAACCATTTTTGGGGTTGTTGAACAAGTATTATAGAAAGCATTTTAATCTTAGTTAACCCAGGTAACTTGTTCATCTTGGTGCAAGTACTGTCACTGTTTACTCCAACCATACACACTTTCTTGAGTCAGTATTTTACACAGAACGCTTGACTGTCCACTTAGGGACAAGGACAATCTCCTGGTTCAAAAAGCGCATACTACATACATTAGCGATGTAAAATTATGGAATTTGAATTTCAATTCAATTACAATTAAATTATGGGCTCCATTTTTAATTTCAATTAAATTAAATTAAATTAATTGAAATAGTTTTCCATTATTTTCAATTACAATTATATTTTCAATTAAATTATGGAACCTCGGAAAATTTCAATTATGCAATTTTTTTCAATTATTTTTTCAGTTTTTTGAAAATTGTTGTATTTTTCTGTTAAAAGACAGTAACAGTGACCCAGGTCTTCGAAAAATGTCCAGTAAAAGCTTACAGACACATGGTTAGCCTGTTATCCAAACAGGCAAGAAAATTTTAACCTTTGAAAACGCATAAAATGACATTTTTGGGTAAATTTACAGATATTTCATTATTTTCAGTACTTAATGTAAAGGTTTTCAGCATTTTTGAGCAACGTCACTTCCTAGGTACCTTCGCCAAAAGCCACCATACACCAACAAATCACTGTTGTGACTTTTACAGTCAGGCACTTAACGCCGTTTATGGTGCCGACACCATTATAAGGTGCCGGTGGTACAATATATGGTACTGGTGCGGTACCATATATGGTGCCCCACGTTCGGCGACTGTGGTGGTACTAGATATGGTACCGGCACCATATGTACCCCCACGTTTGGAGGCCTGTGGTGGTTCCATACGTACACGGTACGGTACCATATATGGTACATACCACTATCCTAGGTAGGTACTGGTACCATACACGTATATGGTACCGGCACCATATGTACCCCCACGTTTGGAGGCCTGTGGTGGTTCCATACGTACACGGTACGGTACCATATATGGTACATACCACTATCCTAGGTAGGTACTGGTACCATACTGTACACGTATATGGTACCGGCACCATATGTACCCCCACGTTTGGAGGCCTGTGGTGGTTCCATACGTACACGGTACGGTACCATATATGGTACATACCACTATCCTAGGTAGGTACTGGTACCATACACGTATATGGTACCGGCACCATATGTACCCCCACGTTTGGAGGCCTGTGGTGGTTCCATACGTACACGGTACGGTACCATATATGGTACATACCACTATCCTAGGTAGGTACTGGTACCATACACGTATATGGTACCGGCACCTTATATGGTGTCGGTACCATAAACGGCGTTAAGTTCCTGACTGTTTTATGAACTACTAAAATAAAAAGCAGAGCATAAAATATTACCAAACAAAGTGAGGTCAGTATAAAGAGGTGACAAACCTTAAATACTGTAGGTTTTTGTTTGAAGTCATTAGCGCCATCCTCATTAATACTTACGCATTTCCTTACGTTCACCCCAGCAAATAATTGAAAATATAATTTAAATTCCAGGCGAATTTCAATTAAATTACAATTAAATTATGGCCCTTTTAATTTAACTTTTTGAATTTAAATTAAATTAAATTAATTTAATTGAAATTAAAAACGGGCCAATTATGCGAATTTCAATTACAATTAAATTAATTTTTTACATCACTAACATACATACGTACCTACAATGTATGTATGTATGTGCAATGTAAGCATGAAGAAGTATTGCGTTACAACGATCATAACAGGCTAGCGTTAGCGAGAAATCGTGCTGTATACAAATTGATGCATTCAGAACTGATATTTAATACTTATTTTAATGCTGAAAGGCCTAAACTGGGTCCCTATTTGCAGTCTGCAACCTATAGTGAAAATATGAAAATTAATTTTTGTGGAACAAAATGAACTCGTATCGTCGTAACGAAAATTTATTTTCGTACTCGTACGAATACGAATTAGGCATTTTGATTTTCGTATCGACTAACGAATACGAAAATTAAAATGAGCAAATATTGATTTAACGAATACGAAATTCAAACGGATTTAATTTTCGTGCCCATCCCTAGGTGGGGGTAGAGTTCTAGAAATTATACAAAAATCGATTTTTTCTAGTTTATGAGTAAAATCGGTAAACCTGGGCTCACTGAAATACAATGCGTTGCTACGGGCTATTTTAGCAATTATCGCGGCTAAAATGGGAGAGAAAATACCTCAGCCAGCAGACCCCTTGTTACATGCATGAACAAATATGTTGTGATCTTCGCAAGAAAGGAAAACTTTTAGGATCGAGTAGCCTATGTGAGGCGGAAATATATGAAGGCTGCCCATAGAAGGGATGCAGAAACCTGTGATAAAATGGAAAGAGCTGAACAAGAGACAACAAAACCACTGTCCTTGTCAGTAATGGAGGAGCCTTTCACTCTCTTCCTCTTTCTTATCTTCATCAGTATTTGCTGCTTCGTTTTCGAGCAGATACAGTTTTGGGCTCGGTGGTATTATTCCTATTATGTAGATCATAAAAGTACCACTGAATCCAACATGTTAGAGATTTATCAATGGCACCACAGGTTCATAGGCTTCATTAGCTCGAGAGATGTTCAAAAGAGAGGCGTGGTAGCAGCTGAGGCTGAAGACAATCATGCCATTGAGGAGACACTGACATAAGCTTTCTGTGCTGTTACTGAAAATATTTGCTGACTGCTTCTTTTGTACAAGTATTGCAATTGTACTTGTGTCTGCGTGTGTCAAAAGTGTAGTGCATCAAACTAAAGTCCATATTACTGTTGATTGGGTATATCGAACCGATACCGAAAACTGGCTATTTTTAGGAATACCTACCCAATAAATACCTACCGATTCCAGGTATTTTAATAAATACCCATACCGGGTATGCCGATTATTTTGGGAATACCCAGGTGTTTGGGAATCGGTATTTTTTATCCCGTTTAGTGCAATTTTTATCGAAAATTCCCTATATGATCACAATGTTTTCTTTGTAATTTTGTATTTTTGAGGCAGCCAGAAACACATTCTATTACGATATGCTTTCAAAATATCGAATTTAAAGGATTCTTTAGTCCTGTGACCCTAACTCCCTGTGCCAAACTTGCCTTCTCATTAGAAAGCGTTGGTCTAGTTTTGGCTTAACTTCACACTACTCCTTAAATCAAGTCTTTATGTACTTGATGTACAATGCATTCACAAGCAACAGAATAGCCTGCATTTTGTCACTGCTCATTAGATCTCCATACTGTACACTAGCAGCAGGCCTTAAAACTACAGTACAATGGAAGCATTTCTTTTTAGCCAAAATTATTTATTGAATCGAGTTTCACTCCAGTAAAACTAAAAAATAATTTCAAAAAATTTCTAAAAAACTGTAAATCCCATTGCTTTTCATGAATTTTCTAGTCTCTGCCCTTGGAAATGACTAAATCCATGACCTTGTAAATGGGAAATTCAGCGTTTTGACTTTGAAAAACATGTTCAGCAAATAGCGAGTAAATACCGGTATACCGGTATTTTTCCAATACCTACCCACACCGAACCGATTCCTGAAAATCCCATACCCAAACAACAGTAGTCCATACGTAAATGATTGACGGTGGCGAAAAACAAGGCGCTTTTCTCAAAAACTTTCTTTAAGACCCAACTTTTTTTATATCAATCGATAGCAAATTACAACGGCTACAACGTGCGAACATCAAATGAAATGTTCTGCGCAATTTTGAATGTATTTTCCGGCAAAATCAAGTTTTCATGGAGGAATCAAATCGACAAGCGGACTGCAGGTTCTTATTCTTCGTGCAATCCCGAGTTGGCTGATGTATGCATGTCTGGGGATTACGGTTGGACGCATATATGCAATATGCAATATCAAACAATGCATATATGCATGGTTTTTGGCATGCATATATGCATATGCAATATCATATGCATGCGAAATTCCAATATGCAGATAGTCATATGCAAATTGACTCTGATATCAAAATTTTGCATATTTTTAGTTTGCATATTTTTGTCAAGGGTGTCGCCGACTTTTCGTGCTGTATGCTAACTTTCTGAACGTTAGACGATTCAAATACAGTGTTGCCATAAAAAGACCGCCTGGCCATTTGTCAGGTTTTCTGAATAATTTCAAATGACCGCCATTCTGTCAATTTTCAACCGAATGAAAAGATTTTAGCACGATTATTATTTATTGTTCAGAGTTTATTTGGCCAGGTCCAAGCCTGCTAATGTCTATATAGCCTCGACTCTAGAGTTTGCTTTGCCAAAGTGTCGGGACCCGATTTTTCAGGCAAAATTCGTGAACTTTGAACATAAATATCTCACTAACCAATCATTGGATCTTATCAATTTTTTGCAGGCTATTGAATCAGCATATGGACTAAAGAATCTGAAGAGCTCGCTTTCTAGCACAACCGGTTAAAATCTGGTGGATTTTTATTTTCAGTCAAGGTGAAAAATTAGCATTCTCAAAAATGAGGGTGTTATCCCTTACACAGAAAACGAAAAGTTATGCGAACTAGTGGGCTCATGGATTGCAATCGCCTTGAACTAATGAGAAACTTTCGTTCTTTCCTAGCGTTGGGCCATACAACGTGCTTTACGCTTATAAATCCATCAAGTACTCCTCCAAAAAGCTTGGCCGATTAGAGGCTAGTTTGGCCGATTTCTGAGATTTTTGGAAAACTGAGCAAAAATGAGAAAAGTTTTGTTTAGCGAATTTGCGAATTTATGCAAGCACATGAATATCTGGACTTTTAGCACCAATTGTTCATAAAACTAAGGTGACAATGAACATCCCAAAACAGCCAAACAGACTGGATTTCTGTGTTTAGGATAGTCGCCACGTTTTTCCTAATTTTTCATCAAATTAAAAAATAAAAATCTAAAATTAAAACCTTTGAAGCAAGTTGCTGTAAATTTGTACTTCTAGAGATCAAGGCGTCTCTTTCCACTTGCAGAATCGAAATGAATGGCTTGAGACGCTACAAAAACTCAACTCGCAAAGAAATGGAAATCTCCAAAGCTGAGTTTTTCCGAATTCCTGAGTTTCGCTGAGTTTGTGAAAAACTAGGACAGGACTAACGAACGAAAGTATCCCACATTAGAGAGAACCAGAATTTGAACATGCAAACAGTAATTCTACTCAAAAGTCTGTGATGTCAACCATTTATCTAAAAACGAAGCAATTTTAATAAAAAGTCTGTGATGTCAGCAATTTTTATACTAAAACTTACGAAATGATGACTGATTTTTCTTGTCGAACTGTTGTTTCTCCTCTTGTTTTTTTTACAGATGAGGTCTGTGTAAAATAGGCATGCCCTTTAACAAATGCTAAAGATTGCATGAACATTCAGCGAAACTCGAAAATGTGACGTCAGTTATCGATTTGTATTTTCCAATACATTATAGGCTAATACCGTATGCAAAAAATATGTAGATATCTCAATTTTGCATGCGCGCGTTAGTCGTGGACTATCAATATGCACTAGAGATTGCGTATGCATATATGCATATGCAATATCATATGCATCCAGAAAATACGATATC